>JAFNEN010001476.1:0-28168 GCA_019343175.1 Oedothorax gibbosus | reverse complement strand
TAAATTTTGAAATAAAATTTTTTTTAAAAAAATTCTTTAGAACTATTTTATTAAGAATATTTCAATCATTTGAAACAACTTTAGAAAGTAAAAATTTCGATTAATTTAAAACCCAAGGGTTGAAAGTTTAATCTAAAAATTTTGTATACAAGTAAAAAAAATTTCCCAGTTGCAAAATAGGGGGGATATTTTGAAAAAAAAACCTTTTTTTAAAAAACTAGGGGAATTTATATAAAAAGGGTACTATTTTTTAAAAATATTTTTTAATTAAAATTTAGAAAAATTGCAAAAAAATTTTTAATTAATAATAAATAAAATTTTATTTAAAATGTTTAAAATTGAAAAAACCCTTCTCTTTTTAATATTGGGAAAGAAAAGGGGCATTACAGAAAAAAAAAAGAGGGTTTAAAATTATAAATGTCAAAGAAAAAAGGTTTAAATTAAATAAAAACAGATACCTAAGGATTTTTTGTAAATTCTACCAAAAATAAAGCGCCCCCCTTAACTGGAACTATTTTTCTTAAAACCGTAACGCAAAAAACCCCTTCGGGGGACTTTGGACCCCCACAGAAATAACGAGCATTTTGTCCCCAGTTATACTGGGAATCCCCCGAAATCAATTTGTAGAATTTTTTTTTCTTTTTTCCAGTTTAAAATCCGGATTTTAGGAGACTAAAAGGGGGTTTCCCAAACCCTTAATTTCTCCAGAAAAATTTTTAACCCGACCCCCAAAACGAAAACCACTGAACAGGGAAAGGGGCCCTGTAATCTTTAAAAAAAATGAGAGGCACAAAAAAAGAAAAACATTGCCATGAAACAATTGCGGATACACCAGAAATAATGACCTTTTCATGAAGCTTAGACATTTCCTTACCCCCTTGAGTCATAAATCTTTAAAAATGTTTGTTATACAAAATAAAAAACCCCAACGACAAAATAAAAAAAAACCTTTTTTTCATTTTTTTAAAAAAAAATCGTTTATAATTTAAAGGGATGGTGATTATTTTTTAAAGCCCCAAAAAAAAGTTTAGTTTTTAAAGCAAAAAATTTACGTTTTTTTTATTTTTAGAAAACTTGAAAAAAAAGGTTTTTTTTAAAAAAATTTTAATTAATAAACTCCTTTTTTTAAAGATAAAAAAAACTTTTTTTTTCAAAAAACATCTTTGATTAGAATTCAACATATTGGTTTCCCAAAAAAAATTAGTCTCACTTTTTTTTAAAATTTAAATAATTTAACCTTTTCAATCCGAAGACGAAAAATTATAGAAAGTTTTAAAAAATAAAAAACTCGGGTTTTCAATTTAAATAAAAACCCTTTGAAAAGCAATCCCTTTTAATTTTTTGAATGACTGTCATTAAAAACTTTTATTAAAGTCTTTTTCAAGTACCCCATTTAAATTTTCCCCCCCCCCCAAAAATATTTTTAGAAAGATGAAATTTCGAATTTATACAAATTTGCTTTAGAAAAAGATATTCATTAGTATGAGTGAATCACTGATTTGAAATCTTGTTTTTTGATTATTTAAAAACATTTTGCATTGATTCAGCTAATCATTTATTTCAGTATATGTTTAAAATTGATGATTCTACAAGAAACCCAATTTCGATGTTATCTCAAATCGAAAAGTTTATTAGTTGAAAGATTCTTTAATTGAAATGTTTAATCACTGTTTTCTGCTCTTTCAATCTCAAATAATTGGTTGATCCGCTATTTATTTGTTTAGTAATTACTTTACTTCTTACTATGGACGAAAATTACAAAATTTAATACCAAAAATATGAGTTTATTAATATACATAAGCTTTTATTGATATAAAATGTTTTAAATGATTTTTTAAAGATATATTGCATTTCTTTTTTAAAAAATCTTGCGCAAAGAAAAACTAGACAGATAAAATTTGTATGATTACCTATATGGTTATTTAGAAGTTGTTATTCGAAATATGTAATTCAGAAAGTTTTTTTACAAATTAAAATTAATAGATTTGATTACATATGAATAATACGTTTACTCCGTAATTTGAGTTTTTATGATGTGTTTTAATTTGGATTTTAAATTTGTAGTTTATTTTAAATAATTTAATGCTGCAATCCATCAAATGATTGAAATTTAAAAGAGCTGATGAAGGAAGTTGAAATCTTTTTTCAATATCCCTTTTATTTACAAAATTTGTATTGTAATATTTATAGAGTAATATCAAAAGTTAAAAAAGTTTACAATTTAAAGTCAAATAAATATACAGAATAATTATTTTTAAATATTAATTAATTTTGGAAAATTTCTGCAGTTACCATTTTTATAGTATTACTAGCCATTTTTGTGATTTAAATACAAATAAATTAATATAGAAATGAAATACATAGCTAAATTTTAATGTAACAAATTCGACTGTGATGTCGTTAAAACAAATAAGTATTATTTTTTTGCAGAAAGAGCAAGAAAAGCAAAAGTTCAGTTAATTTTTTTTAGTTTAGATTCGAATTGATTAATTATTTAAAATTGACAATAGGATGCTTTTAAATCAATTTGGTTTAAAAAAGTAGGGGTTTTATGATTTTTTTAGGTCATTTTGCGATTTTTTGGTGTCCTTTGTATAATTTTACAATTAATGTTTTACAATTGATTTCGGCAATTTCAATTAAATACTGTTATGAAGTAAAAAGAGAATTTTGTCTTTATTCAATTTTTCCCTGGAATTTATGTGTTCATTTTATGCATGTCTTTAAATGAACATTCCGATACTATAGTTAAACTCATAGTTTCCTTGCACAGAAACCCACGACCACGGGCGGAGCATAAAACGCGCGGAGCAATCAGGTGAACACAAAATAAAACGGCTGAAAAATTTTCCCCTTTTAAACTGATTTCTCTGCGCCGTTTTATAGCCCCCCCCATGGTCGTGGCTTCTGTGCAAGGAAACTATGAGTTTAAAATATAGTCAAGAGTTATGCAATAAAAAATGCCATGTAAATCCATATTAATTTCTTATGTGAATTGTAATAAACAGACATGTGTTTTATAAATCAGCAAGCCGATGATCGAGTATTCTGTATCCTTTATATTTGTTACACAAAATAATCAGAGTAAATATGTAGCCAAAGAAAATTTGTTTCGTTATCTGACAAAGTGTTTAAAAATTTATATGTTCCATAAATTTAAATCCCCTAAAGCCATTTTAAAAACCTGGGGAGTCTAACACTACATAACTATCCAATTAATAATAATAAAACCAATACATTTAAAGTAGTACATAAACCCCATTTAAAATAATTTGAATAATTTTAAAGTCTAAAAAGTTATATCGCATAACTTAGCTTTTGCGAGATTTTTGAAAAAACCTTATTATGTCGTCGATAGGTATAGGAACTCGTGTAGAAAATTTGAATTCATATTTTTTTAATTCGAGCTGAAAAGGGGTTTCAGAAGAGGCCCGATGTTTAAAAAAAATTTTTATTAAAACAGCCCCCAACAACCCTCCAAAAGGGGGTATAAAACACACTTGTAGAAATCTCTATTTCAAATTTTTCGACCCAATGTAATTTTTATTTACCTTATTTTCATATTAAGAAATTAAAAGAAATATTATTTTTTTTAAAAATAATAACTGAATGAAATTACTTAAAAAATTATTGGAGGTTTAGAAAACAAAAGTTTTTAAAAAATTTTAATTTTAAATTTTAAAAAACATGCTAATACTACAAAAAAAAAAACTTTTCTTTAATTAAAATTTTGATTTAAAGTTCCTTCCAAATTTAAATTTACACTAACCATAAAGGAAATTAAAATTTTCCGACGTCGCTCTAATAATAAAGAGTATAAAAATTTAATAAAAAGTTTTTTAAAACGATACTCGAACAAAAACAATTAAAACAATGTAATTTCCTCACAGACAAACCCCAAAAAAATACATTTTAAAAACAACTTTTTTTAAAGCTAAAACACCGAACCCAAAACTCTAAAAACATCAAAATTCAGTTAAAAAACAGTGAAAAAATTTTAAATTAACACTCAAAAAGTAACAAAACTAAAGCGAATTAATCAACCCTAACCAAAACTGATTAGCCTTTGATGCTTTTAATCAACGCACATCAAAGCAAAAAAAAAATCATCTCACTATTTTTTTTGACTCGAAACAAAAAACCAAAAACTTTTTTTTTTAAATCCCAAAAAATGCAAACAGAGTTAAGCCCTTTGGATAATTTCCCCGAAGCTCTCCCTTTCAGCTTTTTAAATGAAAGAAGAATCGTATATGGAAATCTTCCGTACACTGACCTTTTTTTTAATATTTAGTATTCTTTTAAAAATTGAAACCCGACGCAAGAATTTGAGAGAAGCGAAAATCGGAGGGGATGTTTTTCCCTTGGATAAAAAAACCACGTAAAGAAAATTTTCCATGTAATATCCCCCCCCTCTTTAAACTTTGCCCCCTCCCCCTTTTCCCTTTAAAAAACCCCTCCCCAAATAAGGACTTTGGAATTTTAATAATAAGCGTAATAGGCAAAAAGTAAAAATGAATGCCGCATCTCCACATAATTAATTACTCTTCGTAATTTGAATGGTGGGGGTTCCCCGAATTTTGGTCCCCGAAAGAAACCCCCGATAGAGTTAGAGTCCCCAAGTTTCCCCTAAAAAAATGCACTATCGTAGTTTAAAATGTTATAGGAATTTTTAACCCCAAATTACTGACATCATTTTTGTTTATTTATAAAAAATTAATTTGTTTAAAAAAAAGTTTTTTGTGTTAAATAAAAAAATTTTAAGCTTCCAAAGGGTGTTATAAATTTTGCATTAATTTGCATACAGCCCCTAAAATTTAAAAAAAGGGTTTCTTAACCAAAAAATGACTTTAATATTTTTGCGTAACGAAGACAACGTTGTGCACATTTTTTTCAAAAATATTGAGTAAGAACTCGGGAGATTTTTTTTGAAAAAACGAACATAGCATTTTTTTTTTGTGAAAAATGCAGTTTTAAATTTTTTTTATAAATTACAAACTATCGTTTATTAAAAAAACATGGAGCATTTTTGAAAAAACATTTTCTTTTTCAAATAAACTGGTTTTGTTTAAATCTTTCCCCTTTTTTGATTTAAACTTTTGTTTATAACTTAAAAAGGCGTTGAAAATATTTTTAAGCCAAAACAGACTTTTTTTGACTTTAACTTTTAATTCAGTGAGTCGGGGGATTTGGCCCCTTTTATATATATAAAATATATATTATATAGATGTAAAAAATTAACGAAATCATAAAGCTGGTTTTCTTAGTTTTCACCTGTTTGTTTCTTAAATCCTTAGAAAACATCGTCATCTATTTTATTTTGCTTTTTAATAAAAATAATTTTCTAATGTAAAATTTTAAATTGAAGAAAAAAATTCATCAAAAAAATCTGTTTAATTACAGCCCCTTTTCGTTTTTTTACATCACAAGTTGAAATGTTGTTTACAGCAAATTTAGTTTTTTGACGCAACCCGTATCAAGGAACAAATTCAACCCAAAAATTTTAAACAGAGAATATGGGTACTCCGATCACGGCCTTTAAAACAAACGTTTTTACGGTACATCCATAAATTTTACAAACCCATGAATTCACACACAGGGTATGCGGGATTTAACCCTCCCCTGTGGCTTAAAAAAGGGGGGGGGGGTATACAGTTTCAGTTATGGATTAAGTTAAACCTAACGTTTTTCGGTGTAATAGAAACGGTAGAAACAGAACACGAAAAAAGCATTTACAAAAAACAAACAAAATTTAAGCCAGGGGGATGGGAGCACTTTAACCATCCCCCCCTGGTCTTAAAAAGAGGGGGGGGGGGATACAGTGTATTTGGTGGAGTAACGTTTCACCTAACGCTTTACGGGTAAATTTAAACGGATGAAACAGAACACAAATAAGCATTCACAAAAACAAAAAAAAATTTCCCGCCGGGTGATGGGAGCACTTTAACCCCCCCATGGGTTTAAAAAAAAGGGGGGGGTATACGTGAGTTTTTTGGAGAAAAGTTTCCCTAACCTTTTTTGGTGTAATAGAAAGGTATGAAAAAGAACACGAAATAAGATTCAAAACTCTTGATAAATCCCAACTTTTTCTTTTAATAATATTTTTGTCCTATATCCCTCCCCATAAATTTTAAACCCCCATAGCGTGTTTTCTTCGTTTAAAAAAAAATAAAACAGAATTTTGAAAAAGACTACAAATAATAGTTTTACTCCGCGTTCAAAAGCCGCTCTGTGTGTTGGCTTCTTTTTAACGTAACAATGCTAACAGAGAAAACGGTTCTACAGAGATATATGGAACAGTCGAATCCTATAATAAATCATTTATATACGTTTGTATTTATTCGTTTATAAATTCACAGATTCATACTTTTTTAAGATTTACCGATTTCGTTTTTAAGGATTCACACGATTATGTTTTTAAATTTACACGATTCATACGTTTTTAAGATTCACACGTTCTCGTTTTTAAGATTCACAATTTATTATTTACATCTGCGCGCAAGACAAAATACTATTGTTTTGATTTTATATTTGTAATTTTACTTTGTTTTACATTTGAATTCCCAGCTTTTTGCTAACGATTTTATACGTTTAAATTTTTATTCTATGGTAAGAAAATTTTATTGTTTTTTTGTAATTTAATTTTATATTAATCAGGTTCGATATAACTGTTCTACAAAGCCCCGGGCCGGGGGCCCATGTTCAAATGGCTTCGAAATTTCCCGCAAACACATCCCTTTTGCTTCACACCTCCAATCGGTTTAATTTAAAACAAAAATCAATTTAAAAATTAATCATATATTTAATTTTCTACAACTTAACACCTAAATTTTTTTTTTTAAACTACTATATTTGAGACGGATCTTACTTAAATGGTCATAATTTTGCAGTATAAGTATATATTTTAAAACAAAACAATATCGGTTGGAAATGGCCCCGAATATCTAGGGCCTGGGTTACATGGTCAGGCCCTAATCTTAATGAAGGATAAACAAAATAAAAAAATGAAAAAAACAAATGAAAAAATAAAAATGAAAATGAATAATCTAAAAAAAAAAATAAAAAAAATAAAAAAAAAAAAATAATAAAAAAAAAAAAAAAAATTAAATAATCAAAAAAAATAAAAATGAATAAACAAATGAATAATCTAAAAAAAAAAAGAAAAATCAAAAAAAATAAAAAAATAAACAAATGAATAAACAAATAAAAAAAAAATAAATAAAAAATGAAAAAACTAATAATAAATATAAATAAACAAATGAATAAACTAAATAATTGTAAAATTAGAGGGATTTTCTTTCAGTGTACCTCCCAAATATCCCCAATCCAGATACCCTCCCAAAATGTCAACCCCCCTTCCACGTATTCATATTCAGGGGGGGGGGGGGTCACCCCACCTTTTGTGAGGGGGGGGGGGATCAGGTATTTAGGAAATTGGAAAGGAACAGGGGAGGGTTTTGCGGACAAAAATTCCCCTGATTGGTGTGATGCTATGATGGCTGAAATTCGCGCATGCTAGGGAATTTCACTACTTTGGGAAAAGCATATTAAAAAGATTTATACAGGGGGCGAAATTATCTGGTTTTGAATATTTTAGGAAAAAGTTATAGTTGTGGGTTCTTTGTCTTGTTGGTAGAGGGGTTCTTGCGAGAGTGAGTTGAAAGTTTGTTTGAAGTGTTGTGTTTGAGGTTAAAATATTTTGTTTTTTGTTAAATGTGTCATATATAGTTTTATTTGTTCCATGGTTTTGAGCCTAATATAATAAACTGTTTTTCCAAGAGGTCTAAAAGTGTACCAACCAATGTTTGCCAAGTTTTTTTTTTGTTAAATTAATTAAGAACGTTAATTAAAGATGTTAATCAATAATTTAACTGAGAGGCTAATAAAACGAGGAATTTTCAAATGTCCTTTTTTTACTTTCAATTTTATTATGATTAAAACAAACTTCGTCGTAATTTTCAACGTTTTTTATTTAAATATAACGCAAAAAATTTCCGAAAATAAAAATTTTAGCTCAGAAATTCCTGATATGAATTTTTGATCTTAGGATTTTTTTACAATTGGATATTAGTATAGTTATATAGAAAAACTGAATGGCTTATTAAATGTAAAGGAAAATTTAAACAAACCGGAATGCTACACTGCATTGGTGTTCTCCTTGCTACATTGACAAATTAACTCTACGCTGAATAGTTAAAAATTAATACTTAAAACTCTGTTAATTTGAACACGGTAAACAGTGTGATCTGAATGATAAAATTATAAATACAAATGGTTTTTCAGACTTCCTTCATGGCGTTCGTTCTTATAGCTCTCATGTGAGCATGGATGACTACCTGCTCACTAGAAGGAGACAGGGGTAGGGGAGAACGAGAACAGTTTTTGTTAAGAAGTGATATTTTGACATAAAATTTCAAAAAATATCCTTTTGCATTGAAAACTTTAAATAATCTTAAATTTAAGCAAAACGGTGACTTTAGAGAATGTGTTTAATGTCTTCGATGTCAAATTAACGATACGATGTCTTAAGTTATAGCTGGGCAAATTGGCTCGACTATTCTATATAAAGTAATATTTATTCAAAGAAAAAACTTCAAAAAAATGTGTATTATCAATATTGCATAGGAAGAACAATACTCACACTTACAGACTCTAAGTTAATTGTTCCCCCCAAAATCTTTCTTCCTTCATACTGTCATTTCGTAAAACTATCTTAACGAAAAAAGTTTAAATTAAAGTTCTCTCTATCATTCAATGAACAACTATATTTTTTTTAAAACACTATTTTAATAAAACTATCTATGAACTATATCTAAATAGATATTAAAAATTACTATTTCATTTTAAACCTGTTTACATTTAATTTTTCTTAATTGCAGCGCGCAACCGGACTACATTCAATCCCAGCAGTTGACGAGTTGGAAGTTCTGTCGAGAAGACACACTAACCAGATGTGTTCCTTCAGGAGAAGAAGTTGCCAAAAAGATCAACTTGGTCTGAAGCTAGAGTAAGGTATAAAATTCCCTTTGACTCAATGTGTAATTTTTTCTGTAACTCATCCTAAGTTAGACTAGGACGCTGATTAGAACAACTCAACTCCGTTTCCTAAGGGACCACGTCATTCGGGTATTTTCATTGGTAGACCATATCGTGAATCCAGCTAAGCCTCGCTGATTTTTTCTCCCATAGGATTTGTATAGAGGGATTACAAGGGTTTAAAAATACGTTTCAACAGCAAAATAGAAGGATTGTACAAATTAATTACTAAATATTGATTTTAAAAGGTTTCAGCTATCTTTTGCCCTAAATATTTTATATTGGAACTTTATTCGTGGTGACAGAAGTGAATTCTTCAATTGAGCTACCTAAGTTATACTAAGTCAGTAATGCCCGGCCAATGACGTCAATTTAGCTGGTTGTGGTAGGTTAGGTTTTAATTATCGTTTCATAGAAGGCTAGCCGAGGGCACTGGTAACGGGCTCATAATTTTATAATACCAGTCAAGTGACGAGTCGGACACCTGCGTGGGCACCGAACGCAACGTTTTAAGGGTGACATAGTACTTGCGTTAAGACTTTGGGGAACATTGAACGTAAAACTCAAACTACATTTTTAATTTTCCAATGCATACGTTTGCTTACTACATTATATTTTTTTCAATGCATGCGTTGCTGACTCACATTTTTAATTTTCCAATGCATACGTTGCTGACTACATTTTTACATTTTTCAATGCATACGTTTGCTGACTACTTTTAATTTTTCAATGCATACGTTTGAGACTACATTTTTAATTTCCAATGCCATACGTTGGCTGACTGATTTTTAATCGTGCCAAACTTCACGCGTTTACTTAAATGAAGATCGGGCTAGTTTTCCAAGGGGTAAGTTTTCCACCAGGCCTTATATTAGAAATGTGCCATTAGGAGGCCCCAAATAGCTGCTGGTTTATGAAGCAACCCGTTTATGTCTCCACAAAATATTTGTTTCATGCAGTTGTGTGTAATATTGTCGTTGGAGCGTTTTGTGATTTTTTAACCCATTTAGTAATTTTCATGCTTACATTTAAACCTAAATCAAATGTACCTTTATTAAAAGTTACAGTTTCATCATTGCATATACAAAAAAGAGGTTGGCTCCTCTCTCATATTATTTAGAACAACAAAATAATTAAAAAATATATACACTCTTCAAGACACTATTAAAGTCAAAATAATGGCGACGAGGCAGTTTTCCTAAAATTTCACGGTAAAAGATTTCTAAAATCGACTTATAGAAAAACGTTTGCCCCAAACCTTTGTAAACTAACATTAATATTCAAAATACCACAAATTGTTTTTAAATGTCATGAACAATAATGTAAAAAGTTTTGCTTCATATTAAAAAATTTTCCTACGTAGTATAAAAAAAAAAAGAAGCTGACTGAACTCGTACTGTCTGAAGCCAATATATGTCGCTCTAAAAAGATCAGTGACTGGATGTAGTAGAAAAAAAGCAAGTTTTATTCATTGTTAAGATAAAAATAATAAATTAAAAATAAATTTTTTTATCATATAAAATCAATTAGACGTGATAAATTATTATATGACGACGAATCGGATTGATATATAACTACAACAATATAATCATTCCGTATACAAACCCAAAAACAGAAGTCATTTTATCGCACATATTTAAAGTAACAAAATTGGTACATTTTAGATGTTAAAGTGTAAATAGAAGTGATATTAAGTAAAATGCGGAAACTTAGTGCTGATCTTATAATGAATAATCTCAAATGCGTTTTTAATTTTAAAGTCTTAAAACTGTTTTAAATTTTATATTACTTTAAAACGCATTTGAGATTATTCATTATAAGAATCAGAATAGTTGGCTAGATTTTACTCTGTAGAACTGTTTTCTTCTACTAGCGTTGTTTTTATTACAAGAAGCAACACACAGAGCGGGCTTATTGAACGAGAGTTGTTGAAAATATTACTTGTTGATGCTTTCTTCGGAAGTTCCGCTTTTAAATTTTTTATATATATAGAAGAAAAACGTCGATTGGAGGTTTGAATGTGTTTGGAGATGAATTAAAAGAGGGAAAAAGCCTCAAAAATAAAAAGTTGAAATTTCATAGATAGTTTTTTATGTGCTTATTTGGTGTTCGGTTTCTATACTGTAAGGTGTTTGGTATAGCGATAATGATAAAACTGCACTGTAAAAGAAAAAACGCCGATCTACCATCACAGTGTGATGATAAAAGTAAAAGTAAATATTTTCATTTAATTTTTCTCGAGAGCTTTAACACAAACAATTTGACTTCGTTGGACGATTTATCAAACGAAACTCAACGCTTACGTGATCCAATTCATAATTGTGTAGTGCCAAGCACTTTAATTTGGTCCCTTATTCAGTTTATATTAGGGGAAGCTAGGGACATTTGACACATGGGCATACATGACCCAATGCCTTTTCTCAGCATTGGAAAAGTGTTATAAGTGAAGTGGAATCACTTCTTTTCTTTCCATTCGCTGACCACATGGTGAAAAAACCCAACTGAATCATTGCGGTACGCGTTCTAGATATACGAAGACATACGTTGTCATGCACTGAAAGGTAATATTTGGTGCCATAAGATTTTTGGGTAAGATTTGGCGGTTTAAAGGAAAAATTTTTTTCAATTAGTTAGTTGTGTTGTCATGCTTTTAGCTATATTACGTGCATAAGAGTGTTAATGTATTTATTTGCAAAATTACTTGTCTTTGGAAGCTAAGTAAAAAAAAGTGCAAAATTAGGGATACTTGACTAAGCCAATTAGGGATGTGTGACCAAGTAAAAAAATACAAAAAAGTAGGCAGACGCAGACTAGTAAAATTTTCAAAAAATAACCGTGAGTTAAAAAGTCAATGTCTGGGTCTTGGGCAATATTTTGAGGAAAATGAAATAAAGAAGATTTGTTGTGGAAGGGGAAGGTTACAAGAAAATAGTTCTGCCGAGCGTACAGTGCAGTTGAAAAAAGAATCGATTAGAAAGTGTTTTAAATGGCCTGAAATGGATAATATATTCCAAATTGATATTGATAAAAATAGAAGCGAATTCTTCAACCACCTTTGGCTTTCTTTGTCAAAATTAACAGAATCCCCAGTTGTAATTCAAACAAGAATTTACGTTTAAAATAGATACTCCGTTAAATATAAGAATAAAAAGGGTTAAAAATATAAGTAATATTTTGTCTGACAAAAATGAAAAATATATAAAAAACTTTATATGATGTTAGTTTTGTTATCATGTTAAAGTATTTGATATTTTATCATTTACCAAATATAGGGTGTTGGGTCACGTATCCCTTATTGGATGGTTCACGTATCCTGGGATTACATGACTACAAAACTAAATTTAAATAATTTATATTTTACTGCTTTACAAGTAAATACTTCAGAAAACTACTAAAATATATGGTTGTATTTACTTTATGAAGTATAAAATGACTGCATTTACACATCCTAAATAGTGTTTTTAAAATTACAAGCAAAAACTACAATTGGCGTCATGTGTCCCTAGTTTCCCCGACTACCTTAATTTTACTTATGTATTAACAACCTTAAAAAATCAGAACTGTGAAGAACCGTTGTAGATGTGGATATTCAATCAATTAAGGCCATGATTGAAGATTAGAAGTTTGTAGTCTTTAATAACAGAGTTTAGAGTAATTTATTTTAAGAATTCCCCAATTATATAAGCTTAAAATTAGAAGGGGTGATCTTCTGAAAAAGAGGCCTTTTAGCCAAAAGTGTTAACTTGTTTTCACTGATTCTATATATATAAAAGAAAGTCGTGTTAGTTACACTATGTTATAACTAAAGAAGAACTGAACGGTCGAATATGGAAGTGGAATGTTTACTACATTTTGAGAATTTTCGGGGTATAAGGTAAAATAATATATTATAAAGGCAAATGGAAACTGGCCATTTATATCACAGCTCTTCTGGCAATTTAAACAGGGCCGATCTTTCTAGGGGGCAGGGCATTTAACAGGCCTCTTACTTCTAAGAAGGGCCTGGTGGTACAATCGGATTTCTTTTTAAATTAATGCTGATAATTAGGACTAGGAGGAAATATATATACCGATGGAGTGCTGACAGTGGAGAAGGGATAATTGGTATGAAATAAAGTTTACAATAAAAATAACAATCACCGATTATTAAGGTACACCCGTGCAACGCCGGGTTTATAAAGCTAGTTAGATATAAATTTAAATTTTAACTAGTTAATTTACTCTTTGATGTTTCTAATTTTAACTAGTTAATTACTCTTTTGATGTTTCTAAATTTAACTAGTAATTACTCTTTTGATGTTCTAAATTGTTAACTAGTGTAATTACTCGTTTGATGTTCTAAGTTTAACTAGTTAATTACTCTTTTGATGTTTCCTAAATTGTTAACTTGTAATTACTATTTGAATTTCTAAATTTTAACTAGTTAATTACTCTTTTGATGTTTCTAAAATTTTAACTAGTTAATACTCTTTTGATGTTTACTAAATTTGTAACTAGTTAATATCTTTGAATGTTTCTAAATTTTAACTGATTAATTTTTTGAACATTTTACATTTTGTTTATGGTGTAAATGTTTTTTAAACTCTTCAAATAATTTCATTAAAAAAATTTATGAATTAAAAAAATAATAAGCGTTTTAAAACTATGTATGTTTCTTTAAAAATTAACATTTCCTTGACTGTTTAGATGTCGGCATACCTAGGTAGTAAAATTACCTACACCTTATTGGTCATGAAATCCATTTAAATCTATTTTGAAGCCTTATTATTAATTAATCTTTTGCATAACATTTTAGCTAACCATTTAGAAGAGCTCATTACATGATAAATTAAATACAAATAGTCCAAATGCTAAAATGAGAATGCTGTAAAAAATTAACATTGTTCTGTAAAACAAATTTTTCTGTCGTGTTGGTTTGGTTATAGGAAGTAAATAACACACCCTTCTACATTTTAAACGAGAGTTATAAGAACAATGATATAATTTAAAAGTCTAGTCAAAACCAAATTTTCTAAAGTGTAATTAAAATAGGGTCCGGGCCGTCATTGGCGACAACGTTACATTCAGTAGGATTAATCAAAAAATCGCATTGAACGAATAAGACATCCAAAGTTATACTTTGGGAATTGTGCTTGAGTTTCACAAACTGCACCTTTCATTGAGGTTGAAAGCTTTTGCTCGATTTTCATTTGTCTATTGTTTAAAATTTTAAAAGAAGATAACCTGGGGGGACTGGGTTTCACGCGTTATGATATGGTTTTCAGAAATATTCCTATTTATCTAAAAAAATACTTAGATTTTTTAAATAGAGAGAGCGAAACTTATAAAAAAGTTGGAACATGAAATTGAAATCGGTGTCTCAAAGTTAGGTTTTACCGCGAAATGGTAAATCCACGTCCAAATAGTAGTGGCAGCTAGAAAGTTCAAGGAGTTCCCGGACATTTCAAAAATTTAAATAAAAATTATTGGGGGGGACTTTTAGGATATGAAAATAAAACTGTACTACGGCTATAAGAACAGAAGGGTTAAAATTTATTGATTCGATAGAATTTTATAATTATATAATAAGTATTCTTGCAAAAATTTACTATACTAACATTGAAACCATGTTTCCAACGTCACTCTTTTATGCCGTCATAAACATGTTGCAGGTCCTGAAAGACGCTATAACGGGGTTATAATTTATGTACGATATTTCAGGTATGGTTCCAAAATCGGAGAGCCAAGTGGGAAAGAAACCCGTGCCCAACTCATCCAAGCCGTATATGGCGTCGCTAAAGGTTGGGCCCCCCTTCGGAGAGCTGGCGTTCCGCGCGCATCGATTCCCCAAGCCTCGCCGCATCGGCGACGTGAGCCTCGGCATCTCAGTCGGCGGCACCCTCCCGCTCTACTCCGGCGTGCCGCCCAGGTATCTACTCGGACAGGATACACCCAGGGGTAAGGAAGAGGTGTGGGTTTTGTGTATTGGATGGGGGATTTAAGATGTCGTCGAGGAGGTTTTTTTTATCATTCATTTATTAATATATTTTCCCACTTGTGAAATAAGTGAAAAAAAAAATCATCTTAATTTTTTTTTAACGTTGATAAAAAAAAATATTCTTGATCCGCTAGGGTTTCTTTCACTACACTCGTGAAAAAATACTGTAGCGTAATTTTTTTTTGTAATTTTACAGAAAAAAACACTTGGAAAAAAAAAGTATTATGTTAATTGACGAAAGTCTTCCCTTTGCCGGTTACCCAAACTCTCCCTAGTATTTTAACAAAACTTTTTTTAGTACATCCCACCAAATTTCTTGTAAATCGAACCAATCAGAACCAGGACTTTAAAACCTAGTAAAACATTTGTATTTTTCTTGAAAATTAAGAAAAGTTATAAGTGAAATGTATTGAAGACAAGTACTTATAGGATTAGTTAGTATTCCATCGTTACGTTTTAAGCTGTTTAAAGAGCAATGGCAGTTTGGAAAGGATTATATATATATTTTTTTATCTACTTCTGGATTTGCAAACAGGCAAAGCTTACGCACATTAATATTAAATTAAAAAAAATCTTTCTTTAAACATTTAGGGCAGGGTGGCCTTGTGAGTTTGATCGCGGCTCATTACGCTAATTAGTCGCGCACTGTACCGGTGCGGGCTCGATTCCGCCTCACCCAGGGTCGTACTTGCTCTCTTTGGTCAGTAAAAATTCTGTCTGTCTGCTTTACTTGTTGAAGGTTTATAAGCGAGTCTGGTGAGTCACAAAACGGAAATAAAAGTAGCCAACATACCTTACCTTAACAAATCATTTATCGTAATATTACCGAAAACTAACCATCTCGAGCTAATTATATTTTATATTAAGACTTCAAAGTTTGAAATTGCGATGCATACAGAGGAATATACTATGATAGGAAGGTTTTTCTTTATTTTGGTCATTTGTTGGGTTACATTGTTGGTAGTTCTTAACTTATGATAAATTTGTATCTCGCCTGGCTAATTTTTTTTTAAAAACCAGGGGGTGTAATACTACGTGACTTTAAATTTTGCTTAAAAACCCATATGACTTTGAAAATAATACCCCAACGCAATGTTTTCATTTTTTGTATTTCATGTTGGTAATAAAAGTAGAAAAATGAAGAAATTTTTTTTTTTGGTAAAGCCAAACTGGACAAAAGGTAGTGAAATTATAGTTTGGGCTCCCGTACCTTACATAAATTGCAATCTCGACTAAAAAAAAAACACATTTTTTCCTCCAATTTTCTTTTCGAATGATCGCTTCATCAAAGGGTCCATTTCCCCAATCTCTTTCTTATAAAAATTCTTTATCAAATATCCCGACCAGAAACCTTTTTCCTTCGTATAACAGAAATATTTTCCCGAATAGAATAGATTCGTCTTTTCACAGAACAGTTTTTTTGGGTGCCTGCATTTTTAGTGTGTATTTAAAAAAGGGGATTGAAACAGAATTGCATCAGCCCCTTCCACACAACATTTGGTTCAACAGGAAAAAAAAGTCACCAAATACAATATTTTTTCATTAAAAAACTTTTTACACGAAAAAATTTAGCTAATTTTTTTTTTTAATTTAAAAATAAATAATTAATTTTTCAAAATTATTATCGTTTGCAAAAATTAAATTTATATTTCAAAGAATAAATATGTAATTTTCCCTCTCATTAAATAGAAACCAAAACTTTCATATCAAATACACACAATCTCTTAGTGAAATAATTTGACGTCATTTCAAAATGATTGGTCGCAAAACTAATTCTTTTAATTTTTTATTTTAAAGAATTAAAGTTTCTCAAATGATTGTTTTCGAATGGGGAATATGATTTAAATTTTAATAAAAATGGCTTCTTTTGCTTTTGAAATGAGCATTAAATTTTGCAGTTTTTCAAATAATTAAAGTACTCGAATCCCAATTTTTTTTTTGAGAATTTTTAGTGTCTTCTAATTCGAGCGTGAATTTTTTTACGTTGACACTTTCCTGATCTAGTAGTTTGGGCTATGAAACTGGGTGACAGAGGGCAGACAAACGGGACGTGAACGATTTTAATACCTTCACTTTTTACGTTATAAAAGTAGTGTGGAAGTTTAAAAAGGGGGAAAAAGATATCCATTGGGGAGGCATTCAGATTCTGAGGTCGAATAATCTCTTTAAATTTATTAAATAAACTGTTATTTTGGTTTCAAAATCCAACGATAAATTCCGTTTTTAGAGGGGGAAAAACACTGTTTGAATATAAACAACGACTTGATAACGGGTTACCATTTTACATGCGACTTAATGAAAATTGGGTTTGGGAGACTATTTTCAGGCTTGCGGTTGGCACCCGCTTTAAAACCCCTTCGTCATAAAGACCCGCTTATAAACCTCGTCAAAAAGGACGGACACGACATACCACACATAAAGACAGATGCTGCCATCTATCGCCACCTCCAAAATTTAGACATGCCCCTTAATGAAAGAAATTTCACTCTGACAATCACTTCCCAAAAAAAAGGTCGGCGAATTATTTTATTGGCATTTTTTTTGCCCTTTTCAAAGTTTGGATCGGGGTTTTTGAGTGCAGGAGCCTTCTTCAAAAAAGGTTTAGGAGAGGAAGATGTTTTATTTTCAATTTGGGCATGGGCCCCTGCTCTTGCACGCTTTCAAGGGATGACTTTTCACCGTGAATCGCGAATCAATATTATGAGGACCATTTTGATAGTAAGTTGTGATCAAAAGTGCGAGTTTATCCCAAAAAATAAAAAAAGAACCTAAAGAATTATTTTTTTAAAGTGATGTTTTCAAAAAAACTACTATTTTTAGGGCAGCGGTGGCTGTTTTAAATTTTGGACAATTGGTTAGCATTGGTTAGCAAAAACCATTAAAAATTTCTTTGAAATTTGAACAGCAGAAAAATTATTAAACAGGAATTATTGACCGTAAGTAAAGGGGAATAGTAATTTTATTGGATAAAATAGCACCAGTAAAAAAAAGTGACGTTTTGGACAAATAGACTTTTCGAGTTAAAATGCTACAAATGTCCGAAAATTTTATAAAAAAATAATAAAGAAAAAATCTTAAATATTTGATAGAAGAATTGAGATACATTTAGAAGATCGGTTTTTTTTTTTAATAAAAAAAAGACAAATTTCGGAAGATTTTTATAAAAAAATTTGCTTTTGGTCAAATTGTCATTTTTCCGAGCTGGGCGCCCGATGTTATACACAGTTTGCAAAATTTAAAAAAAATAGATTTTTTTAAATTTAAAGAGCACTCTGGTTTTAGATTTTATCTGGGGTAATAATGATTTGTTTTAATACATTTTTGTCCCGACCACATTTTCCCCCTTTGAACTTCAAAAAAGATCTTTATTTAAAAATTATTTCCCCCCCTTAAAACAAATTTAATATCCACTTTGAAGAAAAAACGAGTGTTAGTTTATAATAGAATAAATTGACTATTCAAAGTTAAGTAGTTTTGGTTTTTTTTGGGGTGCGAAAGAAAACAATTTTTGACGCACTGTGGCGTAACTGTCCCATTACGTGTCGTTCAAGTCAGACAAATTTTAGCTCCCGGGGGTTTTGTTTTGGGGTTAAGACAACGGTTGAAGTAACTGAGACGCATGTGGGAAAGAGTAGCCGTTCCATGATGATGAATTTTTATTTTCCCGTCATTTTTTTTTCGAGTTTCTTTAATATAAACAAGTAGGTTTGTAACAAATCTGTCACTTAACCCGCTTACACACAACAGTTATGTTAAACAATAAAAAGGCGCCCAAAAAACAGCATTGATATTTTATTTAAACATTTTTTGCTAAATTTGGCTAGTTTTATTTATTTTATTTTTCCAAAAAAAAAAACGTAGTGTGGAAGCTAAAAAAAACCTTTGGTTTCTTAGAAAAATTTTCTCAAAAAATTACCCCGTATAATTTAATGAATTCGAGAAAGGTTTCTTCGGTAAAGAAACGTAAAAAAAGAACCCCCACACATTTTCTTCATCATCATCATCGGGGGTATTTGGGGGTGAAAAAGGAGAGATTTCTTTTTGATGATGAAGTCTGCTTGATGAATCAGTTCTTTCCATTTACTATGCCTTGCTTCTTATTACAGCGGAGTCATAGACAATAGCGTATTCGGGGGTTAAATCACCCAATAAGGGGATCTAAATTTCGAAATTCATTAGGTAAAGAGTTGTATTTTTACGAGGTTCTTTGAGGGAGAAAAAAAACTTTCATATCCCTCATTTTTTTTTAAAAAATTTTTTTTTAAAGGATATTTTGATTATTGAAGTAAAATTTTGGGGGGAGAAATATTTTTCTGTGTTTGTTTGAAAGTAAAGAAAAATTTGAAGAGTTTGAGATATAGGCCCTTTTTTAAGAACAAATAGAAAAGGGACTGAAGACCTTTTTATTTAAAAAAAATAATAAAATCCATTTTTTAACGTTTTGTTTTTTTACATGTTGAAATTAGAAATTTAAATTGCACGCAAAACATTAATATAACTTTACTTTAAAAAAATTTTATTTACATGTATTTTTTTTTAAAAAAAAAAATTCTTACAAATATTAAACTAAAGGGGGAAAAATATTACATTTTTTGTCCCTCATTTCAGTTTAAAAAAAGAAAGGGAATTTTTTGATTATTAAATCCCCAAAATTTTTGGGTGAAAACATGTATGTATTTACGTTTCTGGTTTTTTTGAAGATAAAGAAAAAATGCTATTCTGTATCTTTGAAAAAAAAAGGGACAAAGGGCCCTTTTTTCGAAAAAAATAACTTTTTTCAACAATTTTTAAAAACTGTAATTGCTTTTTACATTTTTGAAATTTAGTAAATAATTTACATGAAAAAACATTATTATAACTTTAATTTGGTTTTCATATTTTTAATGGATCTTTTTTAAAAGGGTTTCAAGAAGAAAAAAAAAATATAACGTTTATATGTATCTATTTTGTTAAAAAATTTTTTTAATGAATTTTGTTTAATTTGAAAGCAATACTGTGGATTGCTCCCTAAAAGTTATTTTATATTTCCTAAGACGTTATACTATTTTTAGTAATGAATGCTAAATTTTAAAAAAAAAAATTTTTTTTTTTCCCATTTTTTGTTGTTGAAGAAAAAGGAAAATTGAAATCCCTTTGTATTGCAAAAAAAAATTTTTAAAATTGGAGAGAGGAGCAAAAAAAAAATCAGAATTTTTGTAAACTGTTTTAGGATTTGACATATTTGTAGTACAATTACATTTAAAAATATAAAAAATTGATTTAGGGGTTTTTTTTTTTTTTTAAAAGGTGTTTCCCTTTTTTTTTTTTTGTTTCTTTTTCCATAAAAAAAAAAAATTTGATTCTTGTCAAAATTTTAAAAAATTTTTAGGTTTTTAAAAAAAAAATTCATTTTTTTTTTTTTTTCTACCCCCTTTTTTTCAATCTTTTTTTTTTTTTTTAAAAAAATTTTTTTTTAATAAAAAATTTTTTTTTTTTTTTTTGTAAAAGTTAAAATTAATTTTTTAAAAAAAAATTTTTTTTTTTTTTTTTTTTTTCCTGGTCCCGAAAAATTCCCTTTTTTTTTTGGTTTTTTTTTTATTTTTACTTTTTTTTGTTTTCCTCCCCTTTTTTTTTTGAAAAACTTTTTAATTTTAAATATTTTTTTTTAAATTTTTTTTTCCGTCTTCCTTTTTTCAAAATTTTTTTTTTTTTTTTAATATGGTTTCCCCTTAAATAAAATTTTTTTTTTTTTCTTTTTTTAAAAAATCCCCTTTAAAGGGCTTTTTATTTTTTAAAAATCCCCTTTTTTTTTAAATTTTTTTTTTTTTTTAAATTTTTTTTCCTTTTTTTTTTCTTCCCCTTAAATTTTTTTTTTTGGGTTTTTTGGGGCTTTTGTTTTTTTTTGTTTTTCCCCGGCGGGTCAAAATTTTGCCCTTTTTTTCAAACTTTTTTTTTTTTTAATATTTTCTTTTTTTTTTTGTATATATTTTGTTTTTTTTTTATATTTTTTATTGTTGCCTGAAAGCCCACCCCTTTTTGTCCCCCCCCCCTTTTCCCCTTTTAAATTTTCCCGATCTAAACTGTTTTTTTTTTAAAAAATTCTTTTTTGGGTTTTAAAAAAATTTAAAAATTAGAAGACTAAATTTGGGTTGGTTGGGCCCCCCCCCCCGACGCTTTTTTTGCCTTTCTCCCCCCCCCCCCCCCAAACCCCTTTCTCCCCCCCCCAATTTTTAAATTATTACTTTCAATTATCAAATAGAAATAAAAAAAAAAATGAAATTTTTGCGATGGGGGTAAAAAACCCAAAAAATGAATTTTTTTGGGGCTTCTACATTTTTGGGGGTGCATTAAAAAAAACGGGGTTTTTTTTTTTCTTTGTTTTTTTTTTGTCTGAAACTTTACAGTTCAAAAAAAAAGGGGGCTACGACAAAAACCCTTTAGAAGGGTTTTTCCTAGTAAGCTGGGGAAAAAAAAAAACAAATCCCCCCTTCGTTTTTCGGTGCTTTTGACGGGGAATTTTTTTGAAAGGTGTAAATTTTTCAGTAAATAAGAAGGGGAATTTCAGAACTGACAACCAAAATTGTAAAAGGGGTTTTCCTAACATTTTAAAATGGTCCCAATTTGAAAATTCCAATGGCAACACCCAATTTTTTTTTATAAAAATTTTTTCATCTTCAAAATAACCCCCCCTCCAAAAAAAAAAAGTATTAAAATTTTTTTTTTTTTGTTGAGATTAAGCATTTGAAGTTTAAGGGCCCCTTTAAAGTTAAAAAAATTTCCCCAAATTTTTTTTATACCCCCAAAAAAAAAAGAATTAAAACCCAAAATTTTTTTTCCCTTATATACTTCTTAATTTTCCCCAAAAAAAAATTTAACAAGTTTTTTCATCAATTTTTTAAAATTTTTTTTTTTTTTTATTTAAATTTAAATAAAAAAAAATAAATTTTGAATAGCAACCCCCAAAATTTTTTTTACATTTAAAACGAAAAAAAGAGATCAAAAAGAAACCCAAAAAATACCGAATTTTTTAAATTTAACAACAATTATTTGCCCAGTTATTGTAAAAATACTGAAAAAAAAAGAATTTTTGGGGGCCTGTAAAAAAAATTACTTGCAAATTGGACATAATTTTCTTATCGTTTTGGGGTTGAAAAGCGTTTTTGGTAAATGTTTTTTCAAATTATTGATGTTGTCAAAAGCAAAAAAAACTTTTTTGTTTTAAGTGCATACAATGTATTTTGTTTGTATAATTAACATTTAAATTTTATCGATTACTATGTTTTGAAAGTATGTTATTTCCAAAATTATTTTTAATTATTTTTATTATAAAATTTCCCAAAAATAGTTATTTCCGATTTTTTTTTAAATTTTTAGAGATTTTATTCATTTTGTTATTTTGTCAGTCAGTAATTTGTCAGTTAGTCAGTCCGTTAGTTTGCAGTCAGTTTGTCAGTCAGTCGGTTTGTTAGTTAGTTAGTAGTCGGTTAGTTTGTCGATCAGTTAATTAGTCAGTCCCTAAGTAGTCAGAGCAAGTAGTCAGTCAGTAAGTAGTCGGGGCAGTAAGTTAGTCAGTCATAAGTTTGTCAGTAGAAGTTAAAGGGGAGTCAGTCATTTGTCAGTATTAGTCCCTTAGTTAGCCAGTCAGTCAATTTGTTGTCAGTGAGTCATCAGTTCATGACTAATAATTGACAGTCAGTTGGGCAAGTTAGTCGTCTGGATAACTAAAGGATGACTAACTAAAAGGAGTGATTTAATTTACGACTGACTAACTAACTGCTGAATTACTAACTAACGGGGTGACTAAAAAGATGACTAACGGGTAACTAAGGATGACGACTGATTGATAATAACGGGCTGATAACTAATGACTAATTAATGACTGATTAACTAACTGATGATTAATTCTAACGGGCTAAATTTTTGACGACTAACTAATAAATAACTAATGACTAACTAATGATTAAAAACTGACTAAATAACTAAAAAAAATAACTCTAATTTTAAAAAAAATCGAGAAATGGCCAAAAAAATTTTCGGGATTTTTATCATTCGGTTCGGCTTGCGGAAATTTTTGGTTGTTGGATTTTTGGGGTGGGATATGCCCGACCCAGTGTGCGAATTTTAAACAAACCTTTTGTAGCAATATGAAAAAAACAAAAATTTGCATAAAATGAAAACCTAAAAAGTAATAATATGTTGTCTATCTGATTGTAACTAACGCTTTTAAAATAGTTCGTTAAAATAAAGATATTGACTTAATTTAAAAAAAAACTTTTTCTCGTCTAACCCCTTTTTTTTATTTCTGAAATTTTAAAAACCAAAATTTTAAAAAAAAATAAAACATAAAAAAAAAAATCCCCAAAATTAGGAAAAAGGTTTTAAATTTTAGCATCTTTTTGGCGAGATTTTGGTAAACTTTTTTAAGCTTGTCGTTCGAAAAAAAAACCCTAAATATTACCTTTACAAATTTGGGGATTTCCCCCAAAAAGAAAATTAAAATAATGCTTTAATATTCAGCAAAAAAGCAAAATGATAATTCTTTTTTTATACCCGGGGTATTTTGAAGTTGCTGAACATTTTTTTGTAAAAAAAAAATTTGGGGGTTTTCCCTGGGGAATTTTTAAAGTTTTACTCATTTTAATATGTGAGACCCCTTATACAATTTGGTTGCCAGTTTTTAATTCCTCACGCTATTCCTGAAAAATGAACCTTGCAAAAATTCCTTGCCAAAAGCGCCGAAATATGAAGGGTGGATCTTTTTTTTTTTTTCCCCAGCTGACTGTGGAAGTATAATAAATTTTCGAGAAAATACGCATGCGAAATTTAGCAGTCCCCTATAAACTTTTTGGGTTTTAAAATGGTGCTGAAAAACAAAAATAGATACAGACTTCAAATTTAAACATTGTCCCAGTACTAGTCGGACGACAAAAAAAGTTTTAAAAACAATATTGGCAGTGCAAAGAGAGCGCCATAGAACTTTTTGGGTTTGAAAGTAATTGAAAATATTTTATAAGTATATAATAATTTTTAAAAACGAACAATTGAAAATTTTAACGGAAATTGAAAGTCGTTAGTGTTACGAAACCCAAATTTTTTTAAGTATGATATCTCGAACCTTATTATATACTTTTTTTCTTTCCGTCTGTCCCTATTTAAAAAGGATTTCTTTGAGTTTTAAATTTAAAAGAAAGATTTTTATTAGTTTTTTTAGAACTTTTTGCTAATGTTAGTGAGAAGTTTTAATGAAAATTTTTTTAAAAAAATCCCATACACTGAAATTAAAAAACAAATTTACTTTAAAAGAAAATAAGACAAATCTAATTAGTAAAAAGATACAAAAAATAGTAAAAAAAAAACGCAAATGCAAGTGAATAAAATAAATATTAAATTTTTAAAAGATTTAAAAAAAAGAAATAATGTAAGATGTAATTTTTCGCAAAAAAAAATTTTTAAATTTTTTTTGGATAGGAATAATTGAAGTAAAAAAAAAACTTTCATATTAAAAAAAAGAAAAAAAATAAGATGTCGGAAAATATAAATCCTAAGGTTATTTTTTTTTTCCCCCTTTTAAATTTAAAGGATTTAATCTTTTTAAAAAGCTTTTTTAAATTTTTACAGCATTTCTATATACAAAAAGTTTTAGCGATCGTTTAAACAATTTATTTTTACAATCGTGATGCAAAGCACTTTTTTTTAATATCTATATTTTAATAAATATTTAAAAATTTATAAATATAAAAGAAGAGTTAAAAAAGTTATATGGTTATTATAACAAAAATATTTGTTTACATAACAAAGCAATTCTTGATTAAAAATTTTTACTTACCGTATAAGCTGCCCATTCGCACTTCAAGCCAAAATTTACTTTCGCTTATTTTTTAAATTCCCCTTTAATAATTTTGGGGGTTTAGGACATGCACAAAATGCGATCGTCAGCTTTTGAGATCAAACGTAAAATTTCTTTAAAAAATTTTTTCACCCCTAATTAATTTTTTTTAAAAAAACCAGATGCTTTTATGTATGTTCGGTGTAAGTTGTTTTAACGCGAAATGCGATCCCAAAGTGCAGGTGCAATTTCTTTTAATGATACCATCTGTTCACTGCAAAAAGACTGTTTTTTAGAAAAAAAACACAAAACTTTAAAAAGCAAACGTATTTTATAAAAGTTAAAACCTTTTGCTCCGATTGAATTTAAAAAAAAAAAGGCATTTTCTCTTATTTTCCTAAATGCACTCAAACCCCGGTTATACGCTATATGAATTATAATTCTTTGGTTATTTTTAAAATTAAAGTTAATTTGGAAAAAATTTAATGACTTTTTTAAATTCTTTTGATTAAAAACTAAAAAAAAACAATGTTTTTGCGTTTAATGGAACAAAATAAGCGAAATTCTGAAAATTTTCTTCGCTGGTCATTTAGCAGTTTTTCCCATGAACGATCGTCCGATTTTGGGACGATTCGGAGGAAGAAAGTCCCAAGGACCTTAGCCGTTTTTCCATTAAAAAAGTGACGAAAACGCGTGCCCCCTAAAAACTTCGTTCACGAAAAATTACAAAATCGAATGTTTTCAAAAAAAATTAAAAGTGTTATGTTTAAAGGGAGGAAAAAACATAATCTTTAACAAAAAAATCAAAAAATTTTTCAAAAATGTCATTTAGCACGTTTTTCCCACTCGCTCTTTTTGTTTTTCTTATTTTTTGAAAATTTTAATTTAAGATGCTAATTAAACATTAAAAAAAGAAAAAAGAGAAAAGGGAAAGATTTTTAACATTTTTGGAAAATTTTTAAAACCTTTAAGAAAAAAAGCAAAAAGATTTTACGGAAAACATTTTTAACAAAAAAAACACCATCTCTATTGAAAATGTTTAACGTAGGAAACTTTGAAGGGCATTTTTTGCCACAATTTTGGGTATCTTTACCTTTAGTCATAAAAAGGGGACCATTTGATGGATTTGGGATACAGTGAGTTTTTTCACTTGCTAAGAAATTCCCCAAAAAACATATCCTATTATAATTCTGAAATTTGTAAAAAGGGAAAAAATAGGTAGATTAAATGTTTTTGCTCATTAAAAGGGAAAAATAAAATTTCCGATTCCTGACCCCAAAAATTGTCGCTTTTTAAAATTAAAAAAATATTTATAAAACTGCCAATTTTTCAAAAAATTCCCCAAAAAAAAACCGGCTGTTTAAAAACAAGGGAAATGTTTTAAAGAAAATACCCCTCAGCAAAAATTTTGAAAAAGAATTTGAGCTGAAAGAAGGGGTTTAGTTCTTTTGTAGGAAAATTATCGTTAAAAAATTTTGTGGGGCAAAAAGTTAATAAAAGGGTTATTCAAAAAAATGAAACATCTGCAATGGGCAGGAAGTTTTTTGCGTGGCCTGAGAAGGAAGGTTTTTCAGACAATTTTATGAAAAAGAATTAAGAAATTTCCAGAAAAAACCCAAATTAGGGGGCGTTTTGTAACTTTTCAACATGATTTTACCATGTATGCAATTTTTAACTTACCATGTTCAAAAATTTTTTCATTTTGTATGTTATTTTGCCTAAATTTCCATATTGTGATACAATTCACATGAGTAGTGAAGTCAAAAATTTGAATGTAATGAAAGTCACGCACAAAAAGTTAAAAAATTTTTTCCTATGATTTTTTACACACTTTTTTGCAATTAAATTTTTTAGCTTTAAACCTTGTACTTAAATTAAGCATGGTAGAATTTTGGTTTTACTGCATAGAATAAAAAATGAGAGTTTAAATGATCCCCAAAACTCGCTTCCTTTCATGTAGTGTAAGTCACAGTATGACATTTTATTATTTTTTTAGTGAAATAAAAATGAAAATGTTTTTTTATGTTTTCAAAAAAGATATGTTCAGGGGAAATGGCAAAAATATTTTTTTTGAAAAAGTAGAAAAAATTTATGAACTAAAAAACAAATTTGTTAAATCGTCCGATGTAGTGTGTCACGCGGGAAATGCCCCTTATTTTCCCAAAAATTTTCAATTTTTTTTTTTTTTTTCACGGTAAAACTTTGGTGAAAACTTACACTCCGCAAAAAGGAAAAACTTATTTTTTAAATAAGGTACCCCATAAATTTGATGCAACTTATTTATTTCTTTTGGTAAAATGCTCCATAAAACGGAGGAAAATTTGGGCTTCATCTTTTTATAAAATAATTTAATTTTGAGTTGAATATCGTCGCACTAGAGCACACGAGAGATATTGGGGACGGGGCAGTTGTAGAAAAAAAAGGTTAAGTGACGAGCCGACAAATGAGTAGGCACCAACGTAAAATTTTATGGGAGAATGGTACGCAGCGTCGGGTTTTTGGGCCATATTTTATTGCGATCCCCCACAAGGGTTTATTCGTCGGACTTTTTTTGGGTGCAAGATGTTTATAGGCGGGGGAGTTATTTTTTGGGAAGCCCGGTCTCAAAAATGGGGCATTTTGCAGTATGGCAAGCGCCTTACCAACGGGGTCCCCATCCCAAAATTCCTACTAGCTACCGAAATCGAGTATCAAATTTTTTAATCCTCTTCTCTTTTTAGGATTTCTCACCAGTCTCTGTCCTGCCCATATCCAAACCCAAAGGCAGGCTTTTAACTACTAACCGCCCAAAAGGGGGTGCCCCCCCCGGGTTTGGTTACCCCCCCCACCTATTACCACGTCGACCGCCCCCTCCACGTTTGCCCCCTTCCCCTTTAAAAACGTCCCCCCCCACCCCGCTTCCCCCTCCCCACAAAAAATAGCGGAGACAAGGCCCCGAGGGAAAATAAACGCTGCGTTTGGGAATGAAGTTAATGTGTTGTAATATGTTGTAATGCGTTTTAAAAGTTTTTAAATGATTTAAAATGTTTTTAAAATTTCTGTAAAAGTTTCAATATGCTTTAATACGCGCTATAAAATGTTTCAATAGTTTTTGTATGTGTAAAAAAGTTTTAATTGCTGAATTGTTTTTTAAAATTTTGTAAAGTTTTTTTTTTGCCAACTTTAAATTATCTGAGCCAGTTTTTTTTTTAAAGGAAAATTTTTTTTTTTTTTTTGAAGTATACTTTACTTTTTCGTGCAAATTTTAAATTTAAAAGCTTTTTTTTAGAAAGGTAGAAAATTTTTTGGAAGTAAATTACCTAAAAATCTGTACTGCTAAATATTTTTTAAAAAGTTGTACTTTTTTAAGAAAT
>JAFNEN010001475.1:0-29384 GCA_019343175.1 Oedothorax gibbosus | reverse complement strand
TGAGTGATGATGTGACTAAAAAAAAGGATCTAGAACATGGGGAAAAAATCTTTATTTTTTATACTGTATAAGAATAAATGTATAGTGCAATATTTTTTAAATAAAGTGTTTTTAATGTTTTTTTTTTGTTATTGAATTTAGTTCTCTTACTCAATTTGGAAATTTATATGTTTCTCTATGTGTGCTCTTTATTATTTTTTTAACAATCGAAACCAGGCATGATAGAAGAATTTATATGAAATTTAATTTTTCATTAGTCAATTTTTCCAGTTTGATAGATGGAAGCCCATAGTCTAACATTTTTTATTTTATATATAAACAATTACCCATAAAATTTCTTAAATTGATGCTAAAACATTTATGTATTATATTAAAAATTACTAATAGATGATAGAACGTCAACCTACTCAGTTACAGTTATAATATTTTAATGATCCTTTCTGGCAATAGTATTTTACAAATGAACAATAACGGGTAAACATTTATTGCTTAACTTTGGTGTTTTAAACAATATTCACAAAATATATTTTTAATGTAAAAAGTTTGAGTTACATGCATATTTTTGGGTGTTTTTTCCAAAAGCTGGTTGACAGGAGCTCTCAGTTCTTCACCACCTGTTTTTTCACCTTTACTCGATTTGTTAAGACTGCAGTGTTCGGTCCCGAGGACTTACAAGATTAAGTGATGTTGTTGTCAATGCCTCGCACAAACCACCGCTGCTGCCAACCAGCTGTTCATAAATGAAAATGAGTAAGCATATATAATAGATTGTTCAGACAACTATAATTTAGTGGTAGGTATCAAATGCATTTACAAAATAAATAAAAAACGAATAAGTTTGTAACATAAACTGTCACTTACAACTTCTTCCTCAGAAAATTTATGCGTCCAATATTAACACAAGCAAAACACAGCATTTAGTTCCATATTCAAATTTCAAGCATCGAAATATTTCAATATATTCTTTTAAAAACGGAACCATATATCCCTTTAAGATTCCGTCAGATGGCGTTAATTTAAATTTATGATACTAAATTTTATAAGTTTTATCGAAAAAGTTACCTTAAACAGCACCAATGCCAGCAACTCCTTAAAAAACAGTCATTTTTTTATACAAATAACGAACGGTACAAGTCAGTTGCTTTGGTATCGATATTTTTGAAAAGCTTGAACATTTATTTTATACCTGCACGATCGTGATAGCTCGGTCTTAAAAAGGGCTAGGGTTGTGGCCGATAAATGTGCGGGGCATGCATAATTGAAGAGCTTAGTGGAAGAACGTGCTAAGTGACAAAAAGGTGAAAACGAGATAATCAGCTTCAAAGTTTTTAGTTTGCAACTTTTCTGTCATTCACAAAATCTTAGGGTTTTTTTTGCATATTTTAGTTTGATTCTTCAAAATGCTTGGTGGCTTTTGGCTAAACCGTAATTTACGTAAGAACACGAAATGTACAAAACGCGCTTGACACCTCATGCACTTGGCACGTTCTTCCTCCGAAGTGCTTCAGATTTTGGCAGTCATTTAGTGGAAGAACGTGCTAAGTGACATTTTTGAGGTAATTTTGGTCCAATACCCGTTTCATAATTTCTGTACTAACCTACCGATTTTCAAAATTATTTTTCTGTTTGGAAGATAGGACTTCATAGATCTCTTTTATACTTTTTAATCGTTTGCCTGTCCGTCCGTCCATATCCCTTTCGAAGTGCCTTATTTTAAAAATTCTTTTTTTTGTTCGAAAGTTAAAAAATTAGATGACTACAATGTATAATGTTTGGCCACCTGCCTGTACATCCGTTTTTTTTTTGCTTCTGTCCGTACGTCTTACTATCCCCCCACCCCCCAACTGCCTTTGTACCCATCCAATTTTTAAAGTTAAAGTTAGTACTTTCAATTACCTAATATAAAATATAAGGTAATAAAACTATTGCGATGGGGGTCAATAATCCAAAATGAAGATTTTGTGCTTTCTACACGTTTTGGAGGGTGCTCATTCTAAAAAATTGGGTTTTTTTTTTTACATTGATCCGTCTGTCTGTCTGAAACTACTTTACAGTTCGAAATAAAAAAGCTACGGACTTCAAATTTAGTACACGGATTCCTAGTTCCTGTTGGACGTCATAATAAGGTTTTCGAGAAAATTGCGCATGCGCAAGTAGAAGCTGCTCTAAACTTTTTTGGTTTTAAAGGTATTGCTAAACAACGAAAATAGATACAGACTTCAAATTTGATACACGTGTTCCCTGTACTAGTCCGACGTCAAAATAAAGTTTTCTACAATATTATGCATGTGCAAGGAGTAGCTGCCATAGAACTTTTTAGGTTTGAAAGTTATTGAAAATACTTTTTAAGGTATATATAACTTTTAAATGAGTGTATTGATATATAGTGTTACACATCCCTAGTTTTTTTTTAAGATATCAGTCACCTATCTTATACTTTTTGTTCGTCCGTCTGTCCCTACTAGAAGGATTTTTTTGAGTATTTAAGTTAAAAGAAAGTAGGTTATATAAGTTATTTTAGAACTTCTGGCTTAATGTTAGATGAGTAAGTTTTAATTGAAAATCTTTTTTAAAAAATACCATTATCACTGAAATTATAAACTAAATACTTTGAAGAATAATAAGACAAATCAACTTAGTAAAAAGTATACAAAAAGTTAGTAAAAGAAACACAAATGCATGTGAATAAAATAAATATTAAATTTTAAACACTTATAAAAAAGATAATAATGCAAGATGTAAGTTTTCGAAAAATAAATTTTTAGATAAGAATAATCGAATTTAAAAACAAACTTTGATATAAAAAAAGTAAAAATAAGTTGTACACAACAAAGCAATATCTTGATTAAATTTATACTTTCCGTATAAGCAAAAATTCAGCTTTCCGCTTGCTTCTTAATTCCATTTTAATAATTTTAGGAGTTTAGGACATTGCGTAAAATGCGTTCGATAGCTTTAGAGATCAAACGTAAAATGACTTTAAAACGATTTTTGTACCCATAATTAATTTTTTTAAAACAAACCAGATGCTTTGAATGTTCCGTGCACTGTTGTTTTAACCCGAACTGCGATCTCCATAGAGCAGGTGACACTTTGTTTTAATCTGTTCGCTGCTAAATTATCTATGTTTATTACAATAACAAACAGACGACATTCAAAGTAGACGATATTTTATAAAATGTTAAAACCTTTAACTCCGTTTAAATTTAAAATCAAAATGCATTTTTTCCCTATTTTGCTAAATGCACTCAAAACCCAGTTTTACGCAATATAAATTTTATTTCATTGATTATATTTAATAATTAAAGTTAATTAGGAAATATAAATTACATTTTGTTGAATTCTTTTTGATTAAAACTACAAAGAACCATTTGTTTTGCTATTAATGCAAGCGAAAGTCTGAAATTTTCCGCAAACGTTGTCACTTAGCACGTCTTCTTCTTCTTACTAATCTCAGGTTGTCTAGCTTAGCTAGACAACCCCATGAAACCAAAAATGTACCAAAAGTCTAAAAACTGCATTGGGTCCTGAAGGACTTCGTCTTTTTTAAAATTCAAGCAAGTCAAAATGTGTTCTGGGGAGGCTAATTCAACGGAACACCGAGGACATTCCGGAAATTTCTTTTGCCCCTGCTGAAAAATGATACCCCTACCTAAAACGTGTGCCCACTAAGAAAGCGGGAGAAGGTGGTTTGATAGTGTCTTGGTCTAACATTAAAGCTTTCTCCCGGTCTTTTGGCAAAGTACCAAGGATGATTCGGGGGTATTTTCATGAGTTTGTTCATTTTTGTTTTTGTAAGGGATGAAATCTCACTAAATGTGAGCTCTCCTCCTGGATTTATTCCCTCTTCAGACGCTGAGCTGGCCAAAAAATCTGCTCTTTCATTCCCCTCAACTCCCACATGTGAAGGGATCCACTGGAAATGCACCGTGTGCTCGAGTGTCAGTCTCTCAAGCAAATTTAAAATGTCCAGGCTAGTTCGATCTCCAACAATACTCCAATTTTCAAGATGTTGTATTGAAGAGCGACTATCTGTTAAAATCCATAAATCATTAAACTGATCCTCCACCTGTACTGCATACTCTAGACCTCTTCTAATGGCTATTAGCTCTGATCTGAACACGGAGCAGTAATCTGGATTTCTTATTTTAAATTCCTTTTCTCCGGTGGCTGTGACCATGTACACCCCACTTCCCGAGACACCACCAACCCCTCTACTACCATCTGTGTAGATCTTGAAAGAAGATGGGGGAATATTATGGATTGTTTCAAGTGCTAGCTGTTTAACGAGAGCCGGTATCTCCGAGTTTTTTGTTACAGCTGTTAGAAGTTCCTCGTGAAAGTAAATTCCGCCAAGTTCCAGTCCAGCTCCAGGTGATCTTAGTGAGTGACCCTCTACACTTGAAGAAAGGAGATCCAGTGATTTTGCATAGGAGAAGGGGCTATGTTTCTTTAATCGTTGATTGTTGGTCCAATCTAGAAGGTAGGTGGCAGTTCTGTGCTGCTCATTATAGCTAATTAGCTTGTTATAATATTTAGTAAGGCATAAAATTCTTCTCTGAGAAAGAGGCGGCAAATCACTCTCAAAATTCACAATAACATTTGGACAACTGTGTCGTAGACCGGTTATGATTCTAGCTGCGCTGTACTGCACTCGTTCAAGTTTTTCAAGATTGGTATTGGAAGCACAAGAATAAATGGGGGAACCATATTCTAGAATTGGTCTTACAAGAGATATATATGTTGTACGAAGTGTGCTTGCTTCAGCCCCCAATCTCGACCTGAAATATACTTGAGAATGTTCAACCTTTTTCTAGCCTTGAGCACTTGTCCCTCAATATGCATATTACTTGTGATTTCTTGAACAAGGGTGTAACCAAGGTATTTAGCATTCTTGTAGTAGTTTAGTTGAGTACCATTCATTGAGATTTGGGGATGGTAATTGGAAAGGTGTCTATTGGTTGTGAAAAAGGTAGATACAGATTTTGAAGCATTAAAAACCAATTTGTGCTGTTCAGCAAAAGTGAAAGTCTCATCTAGGGCATTATTAAGGTAACTTAGCACGTTCTTCCACTAAACGATCGTTCCGGAATCGTGCGATTTCGGTGGAAGAAAATGCTAAGGATCCTTAGCACGTTCTTCCATTGAAAAAGTGACGAAAACACGTGCACCTACCAACTTCGTATGCGAAAAATGTACGAAATCGAATGTTTTCTAAAAAAAATTGAAAGCTGTTATGTTTAAAGCAGGTAATAACATGATCATTGACACAAAAATCTCATTTTTTCCAAAAATGTCACTTAGCACGTTCTTCCACTCATCTCTTCAATTGTATTAATGTATTTATGCAAATGACTTTGTTGTTTGGGAAGTACAACTAGGGATACTTGACCCAAGTCATTTCGGTTTAGGGATACGTGACCGTACGTAGTAAATAACAAAAAAGCAGACTGAAGTAGGTAATTAAAAAAAAAAACACGGTCTAGTCCCAAAAGTAAATGACTGGGTTCTTATCAAATATTGAGGGAAACCGAACATATATAAGAAGTTTTGTTGGGAAGTTACAAGAAAAATGTTCAGACGAGTTTACAATTGCGTTTTTAATGGAGAATATTTTAAATGGCCTAAGCGATTCTTAAACCACATGCGTTTCCTCTGCAAAAAAAAAATCCCCAGTTTTATATTTAGACAAGATAAACTTTATATTATGTAAGTTTTTTTTATTATGTAAAAGTATTTTGATAATTTTAATATACTACCAAATGTATGAGTTGAATCACGTATTCCTAAAGGGTGGGCTAATTATCCCCATACTTTGGAATACATGACTTAAAACTTAAGTTATAAACACTTTATAATAGTTTACTAATATTGCAATTAATAGTTCAGAAAACTAATAATATATTAGAGCTGTACTATACTTCGGAATATCCCCCTCATGGCCCTAGCAACGTTATTAAACTTCTGCTTATAAATGGTTATTTTCAGTACCGACAGAAGATTAAGGGTTAAAGAATAATAAAGAAAACTAAAGACATTCCATTGTAAATAGTTGTTTATGTATAAACAAGAAGTTCTAAAATAGCCTATACTTTCCTGTTACTTAAATACTCACTAAAATTCTGATTAATAAAATATATTTGTAACAGTAACTGTCTCCTTGAACCTTCACTCAAGATTTATATAAATTATTGGAAAACAATCGCTAAACAAGGCATTTAGTTATAATTTTCTTTAAAAAGAAGCCATAAATGGCTATTTTCATTCGCCGTTAAAATTAATAATCGTTCGCTAAAGTTATTTGCACTAACGCCTTAAATTACGCGAGCTTCTTAATCTTAAATAAGTATCAACATTGAAATTTGTAAAAACTCGGTATTTTCGAAATATTTAGTAGTTCGAACATAAAAACCAGTAGTTCCTAATAAGAAACCAATATCAGTATAGTGAAATACAAATACAAAAATTGTCGACCAACAACAGGCCAGAGGCCCAGCAAGGTTGGTCCAAAATAAATCTAATACATTACCAGTTATGTCCGTCAAGTTTATTGGTGTCTACTTATTACCTAAAGACATCGAAAATTCTTGTTATTGAAAAACGGATGAATAATAGAATTGAAAGTAAACTTGTTCCCAATTGGAAGTTTCTTTTAAAAATGCTAAGTAATGAAAGTGAAGCACAAGTGACAAGACTGACATTCGAGGGGCGCCCCCAAGCGCCAATAGAGACCGTAAGCGTAGATGCCTGCGCCACCTGCAGGACAAATGTGTCAAACCTAGTGGGTAAACATTGCATTGAAATCCGTTTGTTTACCATTTGAACCGTTTCTATAAGCATCATTTTTCATATATTTATCGACTATTTCTAAATAAAATATTCTCAAAAGAAATTCACACAGAAACGTATAAAATTGCAAGAGAACGTATACATGTTGAAAGGTGTATATCGAGAATTCGCATGTACAACCATAGCCTCCTACATAGAATGCCGCGTATACTCGAGAAATAACATAGATTCATAGGCTGTCCTCAAAAAGTACTCTGGTCGCGCCATCTGTTGGCAGTCGGTCGCATATTTTAGTAGGAATGTATTCGCGGTGAATGACGGATCCAGCTGGCTATTTCGAATACCGTTCGGTCCGAGTAACATAATAAACAAATGAGTTATTTTTTTTTATTTTGTTCTGCTTCCAAGCAATATTATTTGCCAGAGAATTCATAAAATACCATTTTAAATTTTAAAAAATCTTTCTTCAACATATGTTTGCATAGTGTAAAAACTGTTACAGAATACTACTGCCAAAAATCACAATTTTTAGAAATTTAAGATTAAAAAGCTAAAAATAGCAAGCACATATTTTTAAAAACATAATCATGTAATGAGTTTCTTTGTTTTTTTAACTTAAAAAAAAACCGCTATAGAACTATTCATTTAAAATCCCTGTATAAGAATTTTCTACTGGAGATTAAAACACTAATGAAGTAATTTAAAGTAATGAGAACCTTGTTCAGACGTTCCATTATTTAAAAAAAAAATATCTTTGGCTTCTTAAAGAAAAATTAACAAATACTATAACACTTATTAAAAATGCTTCGGTTAAGAATAACAGTCCTTTATAATAATAATACTATAATTTCGAACAACAACAAAATTTTAAAATGAGATAGATCATTTAAATCTCAACTATAAAATGCATTTAAAGTATTAGAATTTATGCGAATATAGATATTGAAGTTTTTTTTCAGAACTTATTAATTCAAAAACACATTTATTAGAAAACAGAATGCCCGAACTAAAATGAATATAAATCTAGATAGAACAAAAGTAAATATGTGTTTAAACTATATATCATGAGGGAAAAAACAGAAAATAATAATTAATGCATTACGAAAAGATTCAAGAATAAAAATATTTAGAAATTTTCACCAAAAAAGAATAATTTTAAAAACTCCTTACCTTACATTTCGTAGGAATTCCTATATGGAAACACCGTGTTCTTTCCTTGACTTATAGGATACTATGATGCAAAAAATAGTCATTATTTGTTTCATTTACAAAAGTTTACAAAAAAAAATTATAAATTTCGAACTCTGTAACCAAAATTATCACAATCACAGCGAACTGGGTGTAAACAAACAACACATGTCACCGAGCACATTGTTTGTTGCGCCATGGCGCTGTAGAGGTGAACTAACTGGTCCAAGTAAATAAAACTATTTATGTAAACAAACTTTTATTTACCTAACAAAACAAACTTAAAAGTAGTAATATATCTATACGATCACGCTTAGTGCGCTGAAAAACAGTACCGAGGTCTGCCCTCAGACAAGGGCAGCACTCGTCTTATATTGATCTAGAAATTTACATATATTAGAAAGTTACATTTCTTCAGTTTCTAATTTACAATTTGCTTGGTGGTAACTTGTGAACTTGGGTTAACACTACACAACTCGGCACTCCACTTGGCAAGTTGTGTTAGAGCCACAGGGCTCCCCCGCAAGTGAAAAAGGCAAGGACTAAGAAAGTCGAAAGCGAACTTTTCGTCCATACCGAGTTGTATAACCCGGTGGAGCTTGTGATTCTGCAGAAGGATCAGCTGAAGGAGAATTGTCTGTCAAGAAGAAAGCTGGCTTTAACCTGTCAATCGACACGTTTTTCTGTACTCCTTTTACTAACAATTTGAAAAACTTTTCCTTGCGGTCTACCACTTTGTATGGTCCTTCGTAAGGTTGTTGTAATGGCTTTCTTACTGCGTCTTGCCTTACAAACACGTGTGACGATTGCATCAGATCTTTGGCAATGAAGACGTCTTTGTTGGAATGCCTTGACGCTGGCGTAGCCTGGAGTTTCTGCATGTTGTCACGAAGTCGATGCACAAATTCTGCGTGTGTGAGAGTTGTTGATGACGATGACGAGCGGAAGAATTCACCGGGTAATCGGAGGGTTGTTCCGTACACGAGCTCGGCAGAGCTCGCTCCTAGGTCCTCCTTAAAGCAAGATCTAATGCCTAGAAGGACACTTGGAAGAACTTCGACCCACCTCTCTGTCGCCTGGCATCGGATGGCTTGCTTTAGCTGGCGATGAAAGCGTTCTACTTGACCGTTTGAAGCTGGGTTGTAGGCCGTTGTACGATTCTTTTCAGTTCCAAGGAATTTCATCAAGGCATGGCAGAGGTCCGACTCGAACGCTCTACCCTGGTCCGTTGAAATGCAATCAGGAACGCCAAATCGAGATATCCAGCCAGCAAAGAGGGTTTCAGCAATGGTCGCAGCGGTCTGGTCCACCATCGGGAAAGCTTCGGGCCAACGACTGAACCTGTCAACAACAGTTAGGCAGTATGAAAAACCACGAGAAGTAGGAAGGGGACCAACCACGTCGACGTTGATGTGGCTAAATCGACACCTTGGAAGAGGGTAGTTGCCGATTACTGATTTGGTGTGTCGGTGGACTTTATTCCGTTGGCATTCCAGACAGGCTTTGCACCACTCTGCGATGTCTTTATTCATATCCTTCCAGACGAAGCGTTCTCGTAGAAGTTTAGTTGAGGCTTTCACTCCTGGATGAGCGAGACTGTGGAGAGCTGAAAATACTTGAAATTGGAAATCTTTAGGAACATATGGTCGAATAGATCCAGTGGAAACATCACAGAGCAACGTTGCATTGGTTTGTGGAAATTTAAGAGATTTTAACACAAGACCAGTATTAGAATTTAAGATCTGCTTTAATTCTGGATCATTTCTTTGAGAATCGGCCATACCGTCGTAATTGATATTTGTAGGTACATGTATTGCAGAGATGCGAGACATTGCATCCGCAACACAATTCTTGTCACCTTCCAAGTATACAAAATTGGTCGTAATTGCCCCAAAAACTCTAAATAGCGTTGTTGGCGGGGGGAGCAATTGTCATTGCAATTTTTAAAAGCGAAAGTCAGTGGTTTGTGATCGCTGAAAATTATAAATTCTCGACCCTCTAGCATGTGTTTGAAATGTTTGACAGCACTGTATGCAGCTAACAGCTCACGATCATACGTGCTGTACTTTCTTTCAGCGGGGTTTAACTTTCTGGAGAAAAAGGCTAATGGTTGAACGGAATTTGAATGAAATTGTTGTAAAACAGCTCCTATCGCGATGTCCGAAGCATCTACCATTAAAGAATATGCAGCATCAGCTTTAGGATGCGATAGAAGAGTGGTCTGAGAGATTGTCTCTTTACACTTTTCAAATGCCTTGGTAGTCTCATCAGACCAAACAATAGGAGTTTTGTCCCGTTTTTTCTTTCCCTTTATTAAGTCATGCAGTAATGCCTGTTTTTCGGCAGCCTGTGGGATGAAACGGTGGTAAAAATTTAGTAAAGCTAAAAAACGTCTCAGTTCATCGACATTTTGTGGTCGAGGGTAATTAATCAAAACCTCAACTTTTTCCTTCATTGGAGAAATGCCTTCTGAACTTACTTGGTAGCCCAGAAAGGGGAGAGTTGGAACAGCGAAAATGCATTTGCTGACATTAAGTACTACCCCATATTCGGAGAACCGTTTGAAAATTTGTTCTAAATGCGATTTATGCTCGTTTTTGTTCTTTGAGGCGACAAGGACGTCGTCCAAATAGGCATAGCAGAAGTCAAGATCTCTTAAAACTGTATCAATGAGCCTTTGAAAAGTTTCGGCAGCATTTCTTAACCCAAAACACATGTAAACATATTCAAAAAGACCGATTGGTGTGATGACGGCTGTTTTTTTAAGGTCACTAGGTTCCATCGGAATCTGATGATACGCTTTAACAAGGTCGAGTTTTGAAAATATTGTCTTACCTTCTAATTCTAAAGAAAAATCATGAATATGTTTAATGGGATATCGGTCCGGTTCCGTAATCGCATTCAATCGGCGAAAATCTCCGCAAACACGATAATCCCCATTGCTTTTTCGAACCATGTGAATGGGACTAGCCCAAGAACTGTCGGAAGGTCTTATTATTCCTTGATCTAAGAGAGATTTAAATTCTTTTTTTAATGCAGCTAATTTTTCGGGAGACAAACGTCTACTTTTAGCGAAAACAGGAGGTCCTTTAGTAACAATGCAATGTGTGACCTTATGATATTTCGGAACTTTATTAATAAATGGTTTAGTGATGTCAGGAAATGTCTTAAGTAATTCAGAGTAAGGCATATCCTCTGCTATAGTGTTTAATCCAAGGAAAGGTGTACACGCAACTGATCCCACAATACTGAGAGAAGTTACGTTATCAATTAAACGACGGTTGTGTACGTCCACTAAAAGTTCAAATCTTTCCAAAAAATCCGCTCCTAAAATAGGATTTTGAACATCAGCGACAATAAAGTTCCAAGTAAAGTCTCTGCGAAGATTTAAATTGAGTGTTAGCCTAATTGTACCATAAGTAGCTATTTGTGTATTATTTACAGCGAAAAGAGAGAAATCTTTTTTAGAAAAACCTTGCGTAAACCTTTTGGGATAAACTGACACACATGCGCCGCTATCCACTAAAAATTGTTTACCTGAATACTTATCGTATACGAAAAGACGACTCATGCGTCGGCTATCATCAGTAGTCGCCATCACTGATGAGCCGGGTCGTTTCCCTGACCATTCAAGTTTTTCCTAAAACTACAGGGTTTATTGCAATTCATTGCTTTGTCACCGAAGCGGAAATGATACCAACACATTGGATGTCGACTGACCATGGCTGGAGATCGTTGTCGGGAGTTTGACCTACGTTGTCCTCGGTTAGAATAATTTCCACGAAACCTATTTCTAGAAAGTCTTTCAACGCTTTCTTGAATGATTGAAATTTGCTTTTGTAAAGATTCAATTACATTATAAGGGTTAATTTGAACTTCGGAAACGACTGGAGACATGCCGGAAACTTCTGTGATCTTGTCTGCAATTGCAGACAAAGCGTCCAAATTACCGGTGCTAACCGACAGAATCTGCTGACAAGATAACGGCAAGCGTTGCATCCATAGTTGAGTCAAAACTTCGTCACTTAACCTATCGGAGGAGAGATCTCGCATTTCCCTAAGCAATTGCGAAGGTTTTTTATCCCCCAACTGTAACTCTTGCAACAAGCTCCGAAGCCTAGAGGTTTCACTTTGTGAAAAATGCTTGATAATACGTTCTTTTAACTGTTTGTATTTATCTATTACAGGCGGTTTCTTAACTAGATCGCTTACGTAAGTCAAAATTTCAGTGTCAATCGCTGCTACCACAGAGTGAAACTTCGTGTCTTCCGAAGTAATATGCGCTGTAAAAAATTGCGATTCCAACTGAAAAAACCACAACTCAGCATTGGCTTTCCAGAAGGGCGGTGCCCGAAAGGACACACGAGCCAGTTCTGGAGGGTTAATATTATCATCGTTGACCTTCTGATCGTCATCATCCGTTAAGGACATGTTTTAAAATTCTAAACACTGAATATGAAATTGCAAAAAGTCTGGTCTCGTGTCAAAAAAACTCAATTCCCACTTACCGATAGTTGCGGAGAAGAGGAGCACACTACGAGATGATTCCTTTCTGCATACCGATGAACGGACTGTTCACGTAAACACACGCGGGTACTGGAACTCACACTGGTGCACTAGGTGCAAGACGCCAAACTCTTGGTTTAAAAAAACGACGAACTCGATGAAACACACGTCCTGATGGTCACCACTGTAGAGGTGAACTAACTGGTCCAAGTAAATAAAACTATTTATGTAAACAAACTTTTATTTACCTAACAAAACAAACTTAAAAGTAGTAATATATCTATACGATCACGCTTAGTGCGCTGAAAAACAGTACCGAGGTCTGCCCTCAGACAAGGGCAGCACTCGTCTTATATTGATCTAGAAATTTACATATATTAGAAAGTTACATTTCTTCAGTTTCTTATTTACAATTTGCTTGGTGGTAACTTGTGAACTTGGTTAACACTACACAACTCGGCACTCCACTTGGCAAGTTTGTGTTAGAGCCACAGCGCCATCTATTGATAGCTTTCTCACGACTTCCAATTTTGATCGAGCTTGGACGGCATTATATGTAGGGGGCTATGGTACAACATTCTTCTGAAAGTTCCGCACAACTTGCAAAGTTATATGGATTCAATTGTCATGATGTGTGCTATACTTGTGAATCTTCAGCCACCCATTATAAAATTAGCTGATTAAGAAGAAAATAATTCGTAACATTTTTATTGCAAAAGCATATTTATGAAAGTTTGTTAAAAAAATTAAAAATGAGATTATTAAACAGTATGCAAGTGTTGGTAGTATGTGACATTTTAAAATTCACACACTCATAACTATATATTATTAACGGATACAATATTCAGGAGTTTCAAGATAATTAAAACTTAGTTTATATTAAAGCCATTCAAATACTTTAACTCATTACTTCATTTTCCTGAAAATTAACGAAAATTAACAATTGCAATTTCATGAAATGGACAACCAATAGTTCAAAATCATTTTTTTAAAAAATAAATGTATCATTTTAAAGGTAAAGAAAATAATTCTAAGAAATAGTTTAATTATATTGTGATAAATTTAGTTTTAAATAAATAGTGGGGGGCCTTCACATAAATAAATATACACACATTTGTAAGTTGAATTCTTTGCCTATAAAAAAAGAACTGTGTTTCTCTTAATTATCTGCATTATAATTTTTTTAAGTCCATTATATATTACAAACTCATTGGTTTTTTATAACGTCACACGCTCCGAACTGTAATTTCATTGGTTGTTTTGTTTTCTTTGACAAAGTGCTGAAACATGCCCATTATGGCAACCTTTGGCAAAATTAGCAATTGCATTCCCAATTTTTAATAGCAAAAAATATATATATTATCTATTTTACTGCTGTATCGAACAATGTTTTGCACATATTTGTTTTTATTTATGGGCCTTTTTGCAGCCATTCCTGAAATTGTCAATCTTTTTTTATTTCGTAGTGCTTTTCTAAATAGAAAAATACATTCAATGTTTTTATGCCGTATCGAACTATGTTTTGTGCATAATATTTATTGACATTTTTCCCTTTTTCAAGCCACCGACACCATTATTTCTTCGACAACATGCATGTATTTACGATTTATACTATCCGGTATCACAAAAGCTGTAATTAAGCTTTCAGATACCATTTCTTTTAGTCCAAACACATGTTGCATTCATATAAACTTTGACTTTTTTTTCCAAACGGATTCTCGAATTTCGCTTTCAGCAATATTGATTTTATCAAAAACGCAATATAAAACACAATCCATCCGATAAAATAACCATAACACGATAAAACAACTTTAGAGCAATTATTTTGAAAAACATTTGGCATATAAGAAACACAATGTAAACTAATACTTTCGGCGTTTGTTTATTACCCACAAGTGTTTCGGTATTTCGGCCGCTACAAGCGCATTGTCGTTTTTCTCCCTTACTTTACGGTCTCTATTTCGAATTTCGGCAGTAAGTAAGTAAAAATGAGAATCATGTGAGACGCTTGGATTGACTATGCAACCAGCTTCTCCTAAGCAAGCTCCTTCTACACCAAATTAGGAAACTCCATACATTCGATCGGAGCCAAGGTTTTCCCCGCTAGAGGCGATGTGATACGTTGAAGGCCGAAAATGACGAAAAAGTGTTATGTTCCGATATGCAAATCTGGATATAAAACTGAAATTAATTGTCGATTTTTCCTTGTTTAAAGCACCTAATAATGAAGAGAATCTTAAATTATGGCAGAAAAATATCCCAAGGAAGGATCGTCTGCTGAAAAGTACCGATTTTGTTTGTGAAAAACACTTCTTAATATAAATTATCATTAATTTTATAACATGTAAAATATTGAAATATGTATTCTTTTTATGTATCAAAAGTTTTACTCACACATACTAATTTAGAAATGGAGTTATGTAAATGAAATAATACTGTGTATTTAAAATTGAATGTCAATAAAAAAAAAACCAAATACAATGTTTTTTTTTTTACTGAATTATAAATACCTTATATAGGTATTTTTATTTGGAGATTTAAAAATAATTTGATAATATACCCATGAATTATGATATAGTAAATGAAGTTGAGAGTTCAATGTATTTATTTGGTTGTTACTTTAACAGTATTTAAAGATTTACTCAGATTTTATTTTTTAAAATTAATTATTTTTACTTTGAGATGTTTGAGCAAAAATCTTAGAATACATATATACCCACAAATTATGATATAGTAAATGAAAAATATTCAATATATTATAGTTTTTTCAAGAAAATTTGTTGTTCCTTCAACAGTACTTGAAGATTCATTCCTACTTTATTTCTTAGTATTAACATTCATGTAGCTCTAGTGCAACGTAATTTCATTCAAAACCTAATCTTTTAAGCGTTTTGTAGATTAAACCTCAAATTTAATCCGATTTTTTAAAATTTGATGTTGGATTTACCCTTTAGTATGTATGAAAATTGGCATGAAAATTGGCATAATGATTTGCACTTGAACAATAAAACTTTGTATGCAATTTAACAAATATTTTTTGCACGCAATTAATAAAATTTAAGCTTCCGACACGTACGTAAATTACTCTATTTTAAACTCGTGAATTTATTTCACTCGGGCTTCGTCTTCGTGAAATAATTTATTAAACTCGCTTAAGAAACACTAACAATACGCACATGTTGTATAAATAATTATTTTATAATTGCGTGAAAAAAATCCGATTTTTACGCTATAATTTTAATATCAGACGCGTCCAAAAAGTTATACTTTTTAGAAACAGTGATAAAAAAATTACTTTTTTTTTCACCCAAAAGCAGTGAAAAAAAGTACTTTTTTTTCACTATTTTCATAGGATGCCAACATTTCAAGTAAAATTTCTATTTCATAATATTCATAAAATCCAAAAATTTATTGATCTGCTTTATTTATAAAAGTTATGCGCGTAAAAGTTATTATTATTTTAATTTCTGAATCAGTATCCATCCATGTTCAAATATTTGACTAAAAAATAAGTTTGCCTTTTGTAGTTACAGAGATTTATCGATGCCTATTTTCTTTACGTAAAAAATTAGCACGTGAATTACTTTTGAACCAATGAGATTTGATTTTTTTTTCACGTAATTATAAAAAATAGTGTATGAAACACGTGTGAAAAGTAACACTTTTTAAAACACGTGTCATTATTTCACTCGCTCGTGAAATAAAATACACTAGTTTTAAAAAGTGTTACTTTTCACACTTGTTGCATAAATAACTATTTTATAATTGCGTGAAAAAAATCCAACTTTTACACTATAATTTTAATAAGTTAGACTTTTTGAAACAATGAAAAAAAAGTAATTTTTCCCTCAAAAGCGGTGAAAAATAGTTATTTATGCAACAAGTGTGAAAAGTAACACTTTTTAAAACTAGTGTATTTTATTTCACGAGCGAGTGAAATAATGACACGTGTTTTAAAAAGTGTTACTTTTCACACGTGTTTCATACACTATTTTTTATAATTACGTGAAAAAAATCAAATCTCATTGGTTCAAAAATAATTCACGTGCTTAATTTTTTTACGTAAAGAAGATCGGCATCAATAAATCTCTGGAACTACAAAAGGCAAACTAATTTTTTAGTTTAAAGTTAAACATTTGAACATGGATACTGATTAAAAAAAATAATAATAAAATTCACGCTCATAATATTTATAAATAAAGCAGATCAATAAATTTCTGTATTTTATGAAGATTATGAAATAGAAATTTTACTTGAAATGTTGGCATCTTATGAAAAGAGTGAAAAAAAGTACTTTTTTATAACATCGTGCAAAAAAGTTCACTCTTTTATATCATATTCATTCATAAATCGTTGCGAAAATGACACTTCACGTGCTTACGTCACAGACAGTGCCGAAAGTAGTACTTTCGGCACTAGTGCGGTAAAGTATATAAGAGTATCTGATTGGTAGAAAAACAAAATGATGTCATGAATGGAAACTAAATGATGTCATGAAACTCACTTATTTCTATTGGTTCATTACTTTTGCATTTTCTAATATCTCCATGGAAACTACAAGATTACAAAAATTATTAAAGGAAATTAAATAAGACAAAAGTAAGAACACAAATTTCACGCCAAACAATACTATTTTGATTCAAAATAGAAAATTATTTTACAACTTTTCTTTTACTACTTTGCATTTTCGAATATCGCCATGGAAAATAGACGATGTCTTGAAAATCACTCATTGGTAGAAATACTTTTTTGCACGTTATTATAAAAAAATATTGTAAGCAAGCACGTGCCAAATAATACTTTATTAGGCTCTTGTCATTATTTCCAATCCAATAAAAGCCACTCGCTTAATAAAGTATTATTTTCGGCACTTGTTGCTTAAATAACCATTTTTCACTACTTTTGGGTGAAAAAAGTAATTTTGTATCACTGTTTCTAAAAAGTATAACTTTTCGCACGCGTCTGATATTAAAATTATAGTGTAAAAATCGGATTTTTTTCAAGCAATTATAAAATAGTTATTTATGCAACAAGTGTGAAAAGTAACTCTTTTTAAAACTAGTGTATTTTATTAATACGAGGTACGAGCGAGTGAAATAATGACACGTGTTTTAAAAAGTTTACTTTCCACTCGTGTTTCATACACTATTTTTTATAATTACGTGAAAAAAATCAAATATCATTGGTTCAAAAATAATTCACGTGCTAATTGTTTTACGTAAAGAAGATCGGCATCGATAAATCTCTGAACTACAAATGGATACTGATACGAATTTTGAGCTTCCAGAAGAAAAAGAAATATAGAAACTTTTCATACGCCTTTTCGTAAATTTTTTCTTGATTTTTCCGGAAGCATATTTGAAGTAACATCATTAGCTGCTATTTTTATCTCTTCTGGAAGCTCAAAATTCGTATCAGTATCCATGTTCAAATGTTTTACTTTAAACTAAAAAATAAGTTTGCCCTTTGTAGTTCCAGAGATTTATTGGTGCCAATAATCTTTACGTAAAAAAATTAGCACGTGAATTATTTTTGAACCAATGAGATTTGATTTTGTTCACGTAAGTTTTACTTGAAATGTTGGCATCTTATAAAAAGAGTAGTGAAAAAAGTATTTTTTTATCACTGTTTCTAAAAAGTATAACTTTTCGCACGAGTCTGATATTAAAATTATAGTGTAAAAATCGGATTTTTTTCATGCAATTATAAAATTAGTTATTTATGCAACTAGTGTGAAAAATAAGGCTTTTTTATACGAGTTGAATAAATTATTTCACGAGCGAGGTACGAGCAAGTGAAATAAATTCACGAGTTTAAAAAAAGCTATTTTCAACGTGTTGTCATACACTATTTTTTATAATAACGTGCAAAAAAAGTATTTATTAAATTGGCATTTATTGATTGGCTTATTAATTATTTTATTATCACGTTCAAATGATTTGAAGGTGATTATTTATTTGATGGTTGATATATATTTTCAGGCTTGTGTGCTTGGTCACAAAGACCCGCTTATAAACCATCGTCAAGAAGGACGGACACGACGTACACACACATATATGACAGCCATCTATCGCCACCTCCACAATTTAGACATGTCCCTGAAGGGAAGGGAAATAGTCTCCAGAGACCTGTACCCGTGGTAAACTGCGCAATGACCGCCCACAGGACTTTCGGACCCAACAGATTTAATGAGCACTTACTCCGCATATACTCGACAAAAACACACATCCATGCCTTACCGGGAACTCGAACCCAGAGGCTCCAAAGGCTAGCTCCCTAACCGTTGCGCCACCGGATCGGCTGATTATTTATATTAATGATTATTTTAAAAAAAGTATTTCAAAAAAAGTATTTCTTAGATTGGCATTGGAAATAAGACGCCAAATAAAGAATCACGTTCAAACAAAGACTTTTACACCAATCACAAAGCCGCCGAATAAAATATCACGCGCAAATAAAGAATTTTACACCAATCAGATGCTCTTATTTACTTTGTCGCACTAGTGCGTATTGACGACCGGTGAGCCGGTGACGACGAAAAGACATGCTTCGTAATTGACATATTTCGCATTTATTTTATTTTACTTTTATGAGAGGTGAAGAATTATCGTAAAGAAAAGTTATTTGCATATTTTATAACGTCCTTACAATGGAATGTAGTATTCACGTTCTCAAAAACTGTACGGATAATTTACAACGATGTTCCAGAACAAGTTTGGAAAAACTAAAACACTGTGCCACTGAGTGGCTTTCAACAGACGATGTTGAAAAAGATATAGCTAAAAAACTCAAAGGGGATATTGAAGATCAAGATGCTCTATCTATAATTAACTTTCATAGAAAATGCTATATGAAATTTACAGACAAGAATCGAATATCTTCTGCCAGCAAACGCAAACTCAAGGGTACAAAAAGTCAAGCACACACAACAACCGATGGTGCAAAAAACGTTAAAGAACACAAGGAAACCCCTACCAAACCCTTACTCCGCAGTAATGTGGTTTCAGTTCCTAAAACATCCAAAAATGTGCTGCCAAAAATCTGCATTATTTGTAGGAAAAATAAATTTAAATTTGAGAAACATTCTGGTAACCTGTCTAATAATGTGAAGGTTATTTAGGTAAGCAGGAGCGTAAAATATAAATAACTTTCCTTTCCAAAAAATTCTCGCCCTGCAAACAAATTGATGTTGAGAAGCTTCGGGATACATATACCATTTCTATTTTTACAAAACCGGTAGAATCCAAGACATTAGAAGGCCTTATCAAAACTCGACAAGACAAGTGTATGTGAAGGAGTTGGAACTGTAAATTTAGCTCCGATATTCTAGATGGAAACATTGAAATTGACGGAGAGGTCCTTCGCTTCAAAAAGTGCAAAGGGACAGTAAAAGTGAAGGGAAGTTTTGCTACTTCTGTAGACTTTATTTCGTATTTGTATGACTGGGAAATCCATGCTCTTAATGAAGTTTAACCGGTTTTGGTAAATAATAAGTTGACGGTGCTTCTGTCGCCAAGGGATTTGGCCTAAAAAACAACAACAACTTGGCGAAACTCGCGTGTTTCCCCATTGCCAGATTCCTTTACGCCGATGCAGTAACCCTAGTTACTTTCGAAAAAATAAACCAGACTCGGGGTTTTGGTTTGCTTTGGGCAACACAAAACAAACTTTATTCTACACAATGGGCTAGTACTTGCAATCCAGTTTAGTTTTGTTTGAATTTTCGTCGCACTAGAGTTACACGAGTGGCAATCCAGTTTAGTTTTGTTTGAAAATTTTCGCACTAGAGCTACACGAGTGGGATTCCAGTTTAATATCGTTTGAAAAATCGTCGCACTAAGGCTACAGGAATGGTTATCCAGTACGCACGCGTTCGGGGCTCCGGGCAATGTTTTTTTTCTCTAAAAAAACATCAGTATCCTACATGGGGCAATACTGTAGGGCCCATTGAAAGCCTAAACACTCGTTTGGGGCCCCGGGCAATTTTGTTTTCTCTAAAAAACATCAGTATCCTACATGGGGCAGTACTGTAGGGCCCTTTGAAAGCCTAAACACTCGTTTGGGGCCCCGGGCAATTTTGTTTTCTCTAAAAAAACATCAGTATCCTACATGGGGCAGTACTGTAGGGCCCATTGAAAGCCTAAACACTCTTTTGGGGCCCCGTTCAATTTTTAATTTACAAAGTAAATCAAAAATAAATTATTTAGTTTTGCAAAAAATTCCGAATTTAAATAAGCACCATCCATAATAATCGGATGTTCAAAAGCCAAACGAAAAACGAAACCTCACAAAATGACGATAGAACAAAAAGTAATTTATAGAATACAAATAAATCTCACGCGCATATCATCCGCGCAACCTAAATTCCTCGCAAATATCACCAGCGCCAGCGATTGGACAATAATTAATTTAGAACAAAAAATCCACGCGCCTAACATCAGCTCAAGTATAACCAGCGCCACCTAGCCACAACAAAGATTCCACAACGTATTTCACCAGAAAATGCCGCATCACCAAAAAAAATTGTTTATCGCTCCCAAAAAAAGCGCCAAATCCCTTGGCGACAGAAGCACCGTCAACTTAAAATTAACCTTGGGGTGGTAATGGTTTTTTTATCAACAGTTTTACCACTTGTCTAGTATTTGACCAAACGTTTAAATTTCAAATATATCTTATGACTTCACGTATAAGTCAAGATAAAATGGAAAGTTTATTTGCAGTGATTCGTCAATGTTAAAGGCTGCAACGATTATCTCGCATCTTTTGAGTTTTTGACAATTGTAGAATGTCTAAGTTTTTATGATTTAGCACGGCCACCTAAAGGATACTTAAGGTAGAAAACAATATGATTAATTCTTTATTAACAGCACAGGATATCAAACTGTAAGTAACAACACAAGGCGTCTAGCAACAATTAATTTGGAAAATAAAGATATTGCTGATCATCAGACCATAGTTACACAAAATAGTGATGAGCGTTTGAGAGGACGCGGGACCAGTCTAATAATGTGTGGGTTATTTTATTTAGGTAAGCAGGAGCTTAAAATACAAATACCTTTCCTTTAATTTACTCATAAATCAAAAAATAATTTTCAAAATAAAACGGTTAAACAATAATTATAACCATTGTTAAATGAGAAAATAATTTTGAAACCAAAATCTTGTAATTTAATTATAACATTTTTATATTTTAAGCAATAATCTTAAGCTAATTTCTATTTTGAGGTTGTGCTGAATATTGGAATGAAAACTATATTCAAATAATGTCTAAAATAATATAAATACATACTTCTAACGTGATTATATATTCATGTAAAAATAAAACTTTCAGAAAAGTACAAATATTGTGTGTGCAAATTTCAAAACGGATATTTTAAAAATTTCTTAAGCTCCTACTTTCCTGTATAAGTATTATCATTAACATTTAACATATGGTTTATAAAGTGCAAAAAATTCATAATGATAACCTTAGTAAAGATTGTTAAGATAATGTTGGATTAAATTTTTTTTAATAATATGTATTATTTAATAATTGTGTAAGATGTTTTAGTGAATTATCAGGCATAAAAATTAATGATGGACTATTTGATCAATTTTATTCTTGGTAAAGTGTAAATATCAAATCCCACATATTGTATTCAGTGCTATAGTAAATAGAGACTTGAATAAATATATAACAGCCTAATTAGTTATTAATTTTATGATTTGTTTTTTGTGAAACATTTCGTACAGAAGCTTTAGCAATATTTCTAAAGCTTCTGTATAAATTAATAATTATTTTTTTTTAATGTATTAAAGTAGAAAATACATAACTATCTAAAACATGAAATTTAATAAAGTTTCATGTAAAAAATATTTTAATTGAAGTTTGTGCATAAGATTTACAGATTTTGACAAGAATTTAACAGTTTCTCTACACTTAAATTATTTGAAATAAACCCTATAGTATACAAATGGAGGTTACGCAAATATATTTTTATTCAACTCTACATACAGTAATTTTTCGTCTTTTAATGGTATCGACCATCCCTATATAAATGCATCCAGAGATGTTGTGTAGTTAACTTTAAACAATCTGGGAAAATATGTGCTATGTATCATATATTTAATATATGAATAACAATACGTAAAATTGGTTTTAATTTGACTCTGAAGCAGTACAGAAAAAAATAGCTATGTCGTGATGAAGTGTTTTATATAGCTGTCTGAATTACTAGTTTTTAAAATTACAATAGTACTAATAATACAATATTTCTTGATTAATTTTGATTTATTTAACCTATTGTTAATTGTTTTACAACATATCATATTGACATTGGCCAACATAAAAATGACACCCTTGCGAATATTGTACAACATCGGTTTACGACATTGATCAACATTAGTCGTACAGCATTCATGGGCATTCTTTTACAGTACTTCTCAATTATACATTTTTCCATTCCCTTCGCATAACTTTTTAAATCTGTTCGTTGAGTAGAAAAAAATTATTTACAAAGGTAATTTTCTTTATATTTATCTAATTAACAAAAATTTTGTTAATTAGATAAATATAAAGAAAATTACCTTTGTAAATAATTTTTTTAATAAAAATTTAATAATTATATTAATTTTTTTAGTAAATAATTTACAAAGGTAATTTTCTTTATATTTATCTTAATTAACAAAAATTTAGTTAATTAGATAAATATAAAGAAAATTACCTTTGTAAATAATTTTTTTTCTACTCAACGAACAGATTAGTTAAAAAGTTATGTGAAGGGAATGGAAAAATGTTTTATTGAGAAGTACTGTAAAAGAACGCCCATGAATGTTGTACGACTAATGTTGATCAATGTCGTAAACCGATGTTGTACAATATTCCCAAGGGTGTCATTTTTATGTCGGCCAATGTCGATATGCGACATTGTACGACGTTGATAAATGTTGGCCAATGTCGTAAAACGACGTCGTACAATATTTGCTAGGGGGGGGTCCATTTTTATGTCGGCCAATGTCAATATGCGATGTTGATCAATGTCGTGAACTGATGTAGTACAATATCGGCAAGGGTGTCATTTTTATGTCGGCCAATGTCGATATGCGACATTGTACGACATTGATAAATGTTGGCCAATGTCGTAATACGACGTCGTACAATATTTACTGGGGGGTCCATTTTTACGTCGGCCAATATTGACACCAATGTCGGCCAATATTTTTTTTAATATTGGCCGACGTTGGTGTGCTACCTGGGTCTCGGCTGATTTTTTTGCAATCAAGTTTCGAATTTTGTCGGCGGCCTAGTTTACTAGCAGCCGGGCGATTGGCTTGATTTGCCGCTACTGTATTGCCGAGTCATTCAATTGAAACGTGGTTTGCCGAGGCACACCATACGCTCTTGTTTTGACCGTGCTTTACCCGATTTGACTTAATCTTTCCTCGCGGAAATTTCAATCACCGTTCCTGACCAGATTTTCCTTGCGGAAATTCTGCAGCCGTCCTGACCAGTGCCCTTGAGGCCCTTCCACAGAGACGCCGCCGCGCTTGCCGCGGTCGGGTTTTCATTTTTGTCGCCATTTTCTAACAGGCAGGGGAGTTTTCTCCGACTGTTTCCTTTTGTTTTCCTTTGATTAACCAAGCTTTACTAGGTGCGCCTAGTATAAGCAAGTGTTTCGTTCATTGCCTGTCTTTTTTCCTTCTTTCCGATAGCTCTCTGACTTCGTGTCCAGAGTTGCTGGATTCATTATTTTCTTGCTGCTTCGCACTCTGACGGATCAGAGTTGCCGGATTCTTGCTGCTTTCCATGCTTAAATAGCTATCTCTGACATCTGTCTTGGATATGGATGAAATAACTAGTGTTTTGTGTAAAGGAGACACCATTTTTGATAGAGATATTTGCAAGGAATATCTCTTTGTCATTCAGGAAACCGCTCGGCTCAAAGCTATAATACCTCGTACCCAAGAGGATATTGACAAACTCCATGAGCTCCAGGAAAAGGAGCCCAAACTGGCTGGTGCAATGTTTGCACAGGGATTGGCAAATCTCCCTACCCTGGCCAAAAACAACCCTAAACTTGATAGTGCACTCAGAGATGAGAATAGCTCTATTTTATACATTTTCGAGGACTACGAAAAATCCAAGCTCATTCATTCTGGGTCTCCAACTTCCCAAATCGTGGAAGAAACCCATTCCAACACAAGAAATGACGGTTTCAAAACTGCCAAAAAAACCGCTCCAAAGAGGAAATACTCCTCTACAGATCTCGATCCTATCCCTACCACGAGCAAGTATACTGCTCTATCTAACCTTAGCCATGAAAACGTGGATACGGATGCTACTCTGAAAGAGGTCACTACAAACGAACATGGGTTCACTACGGTTCGGAATAATAGCCCAAAACCTCCTCCTATTGTCGTAAATAACCCCAATATTAAATGGCAAGAACTCGCAGATGAATTAAAAAAGGCAGGAATAACTAACTTCACAGGGAAAGCCAACCCACAGTCACTAAACATCAGAGTTAGCTCTGAATTACACTATAGGCAGGTCACGTCTATCTTATCTGAAAAAGGAATCGAATTCCATTCCTACAAAATGAAAAGTGAAAGAACTCTGAATATTATACTCAGAAACATACCTTCTGATATAGACGTAGAAGTTATCAAGTCAGAACTTAATAACCTTGGCTTCGACATCACTTCAATTTTTCGATTCTCCAAGATGGCAGATGGATCTAAAATACCACTTCCAGTTTATTTCATAGAACTACCTAATAACGGAAACTCCAAAACAATCTTTAATTTGACTGACCTTATCCACCTCATTGTCTCAGTGGCCCCATACAAACGCAAAAAACAGCCAACACAATGCCACAAATGCCAAAGATATGGGCATGCAAAATCTGGCTGCTCAAACAAACCGCGATGTGTAAAATGCGCCGGTAATCACCTTTCAGCTGACTGCCCCACAAAGGGCAAAATTCCAAATCCAAAATGTATCCTATGCGACGGTCAACACGTCGCTAGCTACCGAGGCTGTCCAAAAGCCCCCAAGCCTAAAGACCAAGAAATTGAGCAAACAATCCCCACTAATACCAACCAAAACACAGTCCAAAGGCAAACAGCCCTCCTTCCCAGGCCAATTCTACTTGCCAACAACCAGGCAAGCACCCCTAGAAGCTTCCAGAGCAACCTCGCTCAAGAAGGGAGGAGTTATTCTCAAACCTTATTAGGGTCAAACACTCCAGGGCAACAAACTCCCCCTCCCACTAACGCTAACGACCCCACTCATGAGTCGGAAGATCTCAACATATTTGATCTTATAAGACAACTACAAAACTTCCTAAAGGGTACTAACTTCAGAAAGATTATCCAAATAGCCAAGTCCACAGCCGCCAAAATCAAGTCGGCCAAAGGTATTATAGCTAAAATAGAAGTAGGCTTAAATGCCTTCGAAGAAATAATGACGTCCCTAAATCATGAGTAATTCAGGGACCGCTTCCTCTCGTACTTTTCAGCCAACTATCTATACCAATTTCGGCTTTGCTAACTTAAACGGTCTCAAGAGACAATTAGAGGAAATCAAGATTTTCACTGAAGAGAACAACCTCGATATATTTCTCCTAAATAAGACTCACCTCAGACCCTGTGATAAGGCCAAAATCCCAAATTTTCACCTCTACCGTAAGGACAGACTGATTAACAGAGGAGGAGGTGTTGCCATATACATAAAAAGGAGTGTCAAGAGCACGGAATTCATCCTGCCAACTCTAAATACCATCGAAGCCACAGCAATAATTATTGAAAATAACCACTTTGGCCAACTCCTAGTTATTTCAGTCTACAATCCCCCCAACTCCAGACTCACAAATGAAGACATTCACGCCCTCATGAACACCGGGCTACCCACCATACTAGCAGGTGACTTAAATGCAAAATCGACCTCATGGGGCGGCAGAGCAGACAACAACAACGGTCTGACTCTCAAAAACCACATTGTTAACAATGGCATCATCCTCATTGCCCCAGACGAGCCCACCCACTATCCTGGTACACTCTCTCACAGACCAGACATACTTGACATCATGCTACTGAAAGGGATCCCCAGCTACCCCACTCTCAAGGTCCATCATAGCCTCTCTTCCGACCACTGCCCCATCACGTTCACTCTATACGGGCTAACCCAATCGCCAGAATCCCTCAGATTCACCACAAATTGGGAAAAATTCCATGATCTCTCCCACGATAAAATCAACGCAAGCCCAGATCTAACTGCCATTGACAAAATCGACGAATCTATCGAGAATCTCACTGAAAAAATCAGGAGAGACATCGACAGCTGCTCTAGACCGGTCGAAATTAACAAAAATCACAAGCTTCCCCATGAGATACGGGATGAAATAAGAGCAAAAAATAGACTGAGGAAAGTCTTTCAAAGATCTAGACACCCCAGAGACAAACGCTTGTGGAACGAGGCCTGCCGTAAAGTCAGCGACCTCATAAAAAACCACAAGCAGGCCACCTGGGAAGACACTGTAATGAAGTTATCTACAGAAAATAACTCAGTTTGGAGGATGGCAAAAGCCTTAAAATCGAAAACTCAGAGTATAGGTCCCCTCAAGGGGCCAACTGGGATGGCCTACACTGAGCACGACATGGCTCGAGTTCTCTCTGACAGTCTCAGTGGGCAATTCTCCCCACACGACAATCCGATCAATCATGACTTGGTAGACGAGGTTGAGAGGAAGGTTACCCATTACCTCGCCACCAACCCCACCACCAACATCGATCACACTACTCCAAACGAAGTGTTGCAAGTTATAAAAAAACTTGACCCTAAAAAAGCGTCTGGGCATGATCAGATCTCGAACAAAGCCTTTAAATATCTCGCCCCTAAAACCATAGTTCTTATCACAAACATTTTCAATGCGTGCATAAGGAAACATTACTTCCCAACTAAATGGAAAAAAGCAATAGTCATCCTATTCAGAAAGCAGGGTAAAAGCCCCCTCCAGCCATCAAGCTACAGACCAATTAGTTTGCTTCCCACCTTGACCTTGGCCAAAGTCTTTGAAAGAGTTATCCTTTCAAGACTCAACAACTTCACCAAAACCAATAGAACCATCAACCTCAACCAATATGGGTTCAGACAAGGACATTCAACCATACACCAAGTCCATAGAATAGTAGAGTATATAAGCAACGCATTTAACAATAAAGAACATGTAGGTGCTGTCTTCCTAGACATAGAAAAGGCCTTTGACAGCTTATGGCACGAAGGCCTCATTATGAAGTTAATTTACGCCAATCTCCCGAAGCCCCTTATCCATATGATATACTCGTTCCTCACTAACAGGAGCTTCCAAGTTAGGATAAATAATACCATGTCAGAGACCAAGGCTATAAAAGCAGGAGTACCTCAGGGTAGCTCCCTCTCGCCCAGCCTCTTCAATCTGTATATTAATGATTTTCCGGCCAAAGAAAACACCATAACAGCTCAATTTGCAGATGATACTGCAATTTTGGCCAAGTCAAAAAGAGGTAATATTGCCTTTGAGAAATTACAAAACGCGCTTTACTCAGTCGAAACTTGGTGTGAGGACTGGCGAGTTAAAATCAACGCCCAGAAAAGTGTATCGGTTCTTTTCCGCAACCACAAAGTGAAATCTCACTATGACACCAACCTGGAGATTTTTAACTCAGAAATTCAAAACCAGCCCTACACCAAGTATCTAGGCGTCCATCTCGACAGTAGACTGAGCTTTAAAGAGCATATCAAGCAAGCCATCGCTAAGGCGACAGGCGCTGCCATTAGCCTAGGTCCAATAATAGGCAGAAATTCTAATATGTCTCTAAGCAACAAAGTTTTGCTTTACAAGAGTATGATTAAACCGGTACTAATGTATGCGTCCCCAGTCTGGGGAACGGCAAAAAAATGCCATCGACAAAAGATACAAACCTTTCAGAACAAGACCCTGAGGAATATCACAAACGCCCCTTGGTTCGTCAGAAATAATATCATACACAATGACTTGGATATTGACCCAGTCGACTCAGCCATCCTCTCTGCCTCACATAAGTACTTTGAGGCAATAGAAGCTTCTGAGCATGACAACATAGCAAAAATCATTAAATATGATCAATTCGCTGAGCAAACTTTTAAACGTCCCCGGATGATCCCCCACGACCCATTGTGGTAGCGGTAGGATCTTTTCCCACCAGCGTCCTGCTAGGGTCCTAGTACCCCCCCCCCCCCCCCATCTCTGTTTATATCGGTCTTCTGACCACTTTATTCCCCTTGAATCGTTTCGCCCCTTTTAGGGACTACTTCGATGTGTAGTAATGACGCTTCGCGTCGAGACTACGAAATGTTATTTCGATCTCCGATACATGCTTCAAAATATGTGTTCATGCTTCACGATATGTGTTCACTGTCCTTTTTGCACTTTTTTGGTGTTCATTTTCATCATTGTTTTATTTTAGACAAGCCTATCGCTTTGCCCTGGGGTCTCTCCTACGGGTTTTCCACATTATTTTTATATGGACTTTTAGTTTACTTTTGGAAATCACAAACGCTCTCCCATTTTGGGGTATATTAGATGGAGAAGTAAGGACGCTTCGCGTTGATACTTCGTATTGTTAATTCGATCTCCGATCTCCGACATGCTTCAAAACAAATACATGCTTCGGTCGCTTTTTCTAGTTGGTTCGTTCAACCTAGTCTTCATACCTCGTGCTACTTTCCTAAAGATGCTTTAAAGGTTTTTTATGTCTTTTTGTATTTTAAATCTTTGAATTGTGTTGTTTCGACCATAACAATCTGTGTGATTGTTGGTGTTTGTTTTTAATTCTAGGGCGGTACCTGCGTGCGTGCACGTGTGGTCGCCATATTTGATTTCTTTCTTATTGTTGATATTTTT
>JAFNEN010001474.1:0-29519 GCA_019343175.1 Oedothorax gibbosus | reverse complement strand
CCCCCCATGTCACTTTATATTTCATACAACTCAATAGGTATAGCAATCCTACGTTAAATTTTCAAGTTCGTCAAAAGTGGCCAATGAACAGATCATTCATTTTATTATAGCTGAACCGAAAATTAATATACTTGCATATTCAAATTAATTATTTCGTAGAAATTGTAATGGTTTTATCAAACCGAAATTCCATTAATCGAACTTACTTTTTATTTATAAAAAAAACTTGTAAATATTTTTGTAACAAGAAATTCTGAAAATTGGATTGTAAAATAACAGTTTTCTAAAAAGAACTGGTTAAACTAACACCGTGCAGCGGAGATTCTGACCGACCGCTAAGTCCCCAAGTACACCACGCCCTCTCCTTTCCCCCCTGAAACTGACAGGTCGACTGTCCCCCCAGAAGACTGGTCACGCTTTATGAGCAGTGCAGTTCACTAAATGCCCCAAAAACCGAACTGCACTTCGGTCATTACGAACACTCACTCACTTAACTTTCTACTCTCATTGAACGAGCAACGCTCGTTAGCTTTTCTAATGGCGGGACCTATCTACAACGGTCCAGTAAATCACCCCTAAATTCTCATAAAATATTTGCTAAATTCTAATTGTTTCAATGATAATTAATAAAATGCTTGCACTCATTAAAGCTTCGTGTTGATAAAGTCTGCCAACATTGTGTATCAACTAAAACAAAAAGGTTCAATTCTCTAGGATGAATAACGACCGAAATATTCACCGGTAGGTAACTTATTTTTGCGCAGATGTGCCAAAACTAAAATCTACCTAAATCAAATCGGTATATGGAAGGCACTTTCTGCCACTAGATTATTTATCGGATTCCTTACTCAAAAAATATATTTGTAATGAATAATTTCGAAAGAGTTATAAATTAGTATGTTTTTACAGAATAAAAAATGGAGTTTAGGTTTTTTAAAATTCCGCATTTAAATAGTTTCCGATGTATATAACATGTTAATTTTTTATATTATAGGTATAATCTTGTCATCTCTTGCCGTATGAATTTCTTATACTATCCAATGGACACGCAATTATGTTTTATAACAATGACACTCTGTGAGTATTTTGATATTCGTGTTTGTGTGGATATTACGTTCGAAAATATAATTTCGTATAAATTGTCATTACAATACGGTTATAATGTAGAGCCACTCAAATTTTTATACACTATCATTTTTTTTATTGTTGTGCTGTTCATGAGCAATTAAACGAGTTAGAAAGAAGACATAAATTACGCATGTATACTTCCGTATTAAAGCAATAAGAAAACAAAAATAATTATGCATATATCCACTCTCATAAAGCTATACAATTAATAACTATAAAAAAACACTTTTTAAGCAAAAATTGATTTAATATAGAAAGAAGTGCTGTCTCAAACACACTGACAAAAAAATTTTGAAGGCTAAGCTGATTAAATAGAAGAGACTAGGGTAAGTTTTTCAACTTTTTAGCTTCCACTGTAATGTAGTAGCGTGATCAGGAGACCACCAACAACCAAACACAACAACCACCAACGATGACAAGTCGATTTACCAAGCATTAACGTTTCAATTTTATTAGAAAACAATTTAGATTTAAAAACCATTTAAACAGGTTCCTTCTTAATCAACCTCACGTCCATTTCGGACAAGCTCTCTATTCGTCCATAACATCCAGTTCCAAAAATAGTTCTGTTCTCCTACTGCTGCAATCGGGATAACTTCCGGAGTGGCCGCTAGAGGGCCACGGATCAGGTACGTTACAGGACTCCTCCTCCCCTGGGGAAACTTTCGAAGAATGAGAAAGTTTATGATTAGTGTTCATACATGAGTTATGTAACTGTTCCAGGAACCTAGGCAAGTGCCAAACAAAAATTATCAATTCCCAGTGTCGAAAAAAACTAAATTTAAAATAAACACATGAAAAGCAATAAATGTAAGTATGAATAGAAATAAATGCAAAAAGCATTAAATTGGGCACATACATACATTTTTTTTTTTTTTAGAGAGTGTGGATCCGGCTCAATCCATCTGCATTTTGGTGCAGTTTTCCCTTTCGATGAATAACTTCAAAATTAAAAGGTTGCAATATTAGTGACCATCGCATTAAACGTGCGTTAGAACTCGCGTGAGTATTCAGCCACACTAAAGGATTATGATCAGTCACAATTTGAAAGAAATTCCCATCGAGATAACACTTAAGTTTTGAAACTGCAAAGATGATGGCGGCACACTCTTTCTCACTGACACTATATCGTTTTTCAACACTAGTAAATTTCTTGCTTAGGTATATAATCGGGTGTTCTTCAGTTTCATTGTCTGCCAACTGGGACAAAACTACTCCCATTCCTTGATCTGACGCATCAGTTTCAACTATGAACGGTTTTTGGTAGTCTGGTGAGTACAGCACAGGATAGTTACAAAGACAGTTCTTTAGCTTGTCAAATGCTTCCTCACATTCTTTAGTCCACGTAATAGGTCCTTTTCTAGCTTTCCCTTTTAAAGAATCAGTTAAAGGGGCAGCAATCGACGAAAACATTGGAATGTATCGGCTATAGTAACCGGCTAACCCTAAAAAGGCACGAACTTCAGTTTTACTTTTAGGTGGGCTAAAGTTCTTGATCGCCTCAATTTTTAGTTCGGCTGGCTTCCTAAGACCTTGTCCAACAATATGTCCAAGATACTGCACTCGCGCTTGAGCAAATTTACATTTTGAAGGCTTGATGGTTAGACCCGCCTTTTCTATTCTTTTCAGCACTATATCGACTTGTTTTAGATGTTCAGCGAAACTGTTCGAAAAAATCGCTATGTCATCGAGGTATGGAACTGCGTACTCTTCGCATCCCTCTAGAAGTTGATATACCATCTTACTAAATTCGTAAGGAGCATTCTTTAGACCAAATGGCATCCTTAAGGGTTTATATGTGCCAAAGTTAGTCACAAATGCTGCCAGTCTTTGGGCTCGCTCAGTGAGGGGAATTTGCCAATAGCCTTTAGACAAATCCAGAACTGTTATGTACTGAGCAGAAGACACTATTTCAATTCTTTCTTCTATATTTGGAAGAGGAAAGAACTTTGTTTTTGTGATCTTGTTCAAGTTCCTATAGTCAATGCAAGGCCTCGGATCCTTACCAGGTGCTTCTACAAGAATCATTGGTGAAGTACAATCTGAAAAACCAATTTCTATGATTTTCAGATCCAGCATCTTCTGTATTTGGGTTTTCAGAATTGCATTTTGTCTTGGCGATGTTCGATAAGGCTTTGAAAGGATGGACTGTTCTTCGCTAAGTTCAATGTCATGATGACGAGTTCGGTTTTTCCTGGGACGTTTGAAAAACACTTCATATATTTCCAAATTAGGTTCTTCATTTGAGCGATTTGGTCCTCATTCATATTTGAACTTTCGCCGTAATCTTGAAACATCTCTTCAAGGTCCAATATATTGGGTTAGAGTCCACACAAGGTATTTCCATTTGTTCCTCGTCATTTTCTCCTTCTAGATCACTTATCAAATAATTTATTTCTTCTGGTCGTTTATAGTATGGCTTCAGCATATTCACATGGTACACCTTTGAAGTGGCTTTTTCACCAGGCAACTGCACAACGTAATTGGTTTCAGAGAGTTTTCTTAGGATTGTTCCAGGACCTGTCCAATGTGGGCTTAACTTGTTGCTTTTAAATGTAGCAAAAATCAGTACTAGGTCTCCTATTCGAAATTCTCTTTTTACTGCCCTCTTGTCGTACCAAGTCTTATTCTTTTGCTGGCATTCTTCCATCTTTGATATTGCTAGTTCTTGACAGCGCTTCATTCGATTAATCAAAGAGAAGACATATTCAGTCACTGGCTCACCTTCCGTTTCTTCCACGTCCAACCATTTTTCATACAGCAGAGTGAGAGGCGTTCGAAGATTCTTGCCATGCACCAGTTCAGCAGGAGTAAATCCAGTGCTTTCATGGGTAACAGTTCTTAGGGCAAACAGAGCTGGATATATTGCTTGCTCCCAATCACTCCCAGACTCCAAGCACAACACCTTTAAGACTCTTTTAACTGTTCGATGAAATCTTTCAATTGGATTACTTTGTGGATGATAGACAGAACTGTGAACTACTTTTATTCCGAATTTCTCGAGAAAAGTTGTACTGAGTGCGCTGGTAAAAGAACTTCCTTGATCTAACTGCAAAACCTTTGGAAATCCCATCCTACTAAAGATTTGCAATAAGGCGTCAACAACAGTCACAGATGTTATATCTTCTACTGGGACGGCATCAGGATATTTGGATGATAGGCACATCGCAGTCAACAGATATCTTTTTCCACTTGGAGTGACTGGCAAAGGTCCACAAGCATCGACATTTATCTTGGAAAAGACTTCTTGAATCACTGGAACTATCTTCATAGGAGCCTTCTTTTTGTCAAAAGGTTTTCCAACGCGTTGACATCTGTCACAGCTTCGAACGTAGTCTTCGATTTCTTTATAACACTGGGCCAAAAGAAGTGTCTGGAAAAGATGTCTTTCGTTTTTGTCACTCCTAAATGTCCCGATGTCCCCTCATGACAAAAGGCTTTCAAGTCATTTCGATACTTTTTAGGCACAACCAGTAGCAGTCTCTCCACTCCTGTTTTGTCCATCTTTCTCTTCACGAGTATTCCATTTTCTAGCTTTACCAATCCACCAACAGGTTCACCTGTATTTTCTTGCACTTTTTCCAAAAGCGATTTCAGCTCAGGGCATTCTTTTTGTTGATCTAAGAAAGTTTTGGAATCTACTTTCAACAACGCCAAGCCCTCATAGTTATCTTCTTTAGGTGGAAATGAAAACAGATCATCCTCATCAATTGTTATTTCGTCATTCTCGTTTTCCTCTTCGTCCACGACTTCTTCAATTATGTCTCCGACAGCTTGCTCTTGTTCTGCTTTACGTTTTTGAGCTCTTGTTTCTATAGCGTTAATCTGGTGAGGAACATCTTCATTCTTCATTGTCTCCAACAAGGCTGCTGTTTGGTTCCCAAGCAGATACCTTCCTTTATCTAACTGGCATGGAACGACAGCTGCTTTAGTTATGACGTGTCCAAACTCTCCCTTCAGCTCCACTTCTGCCAACGGTAAGCAAACTGGAAATTCGTCCAATGGTTGTTGCACCCAAATGTTCTCTCCGGTTAACATTTCAGGAGTGATGCGGTTGCGGCACACAACATCGATGCTGGTTCCAGTATCTCGCAAAATAGGCATAGTGAATCCATTGACTTCAGCCATGAAGGTATATGGTGACATAACATCTTCGTCTCCTTTCTTTATTAAGACGGTTGATGTCTGAAGTTCCTGCAGGTTTCTTCATCAAGGGACAGTCAGGCCTTAGATGTTCAGTAGAATTACAACGAAAACACCGGGTTTCCTGCGTTTTTCGAAAGCTTCATTATTTTTACTTCTTTCATTTTCATCTTCTCAACCCTTGGTTCGTTTACAGGGGCCTTTGTTTCAGATTGATTTTTACCTCTCCATGGTTTGAAAGATTTTTCTTTTGATGGGAATGTCTTCTTTTTCATGAGCAGCCTTACGTTTTCGTATTCATCTAGTTTTTCTGCGACTCTTTCTGGATTTTTCATCTGGGTCCACTCATCGATGAAATGATTTTTAATTTCCAAACTGGTCTTCCGCTTCACTTGTTCGGACAAAATCAAATTGCACAAATCTTCAAGGTGCTCACTTCTAACCCTCTTATCCATTCATAGAAATAATTTTTCAACTCAAACAAAAAGTCTTTCCAAGTTCCCTCGGTCCTTTATTGTGATTATAAAAAAGTTGACGGAACTTTTCTGGGCTTAGTTTGTATCTGTTCAGAAGTACCTTCTTAACAGCCTCGTAATCTTCGTATGTTTCTTCCGATTCTCGAGCGATGAGTTGGGCCATTTCAATTGGCAAGAGTCCGTTAGGTGAGACACCCATTGCTCTTCTGGAAGTCCTATTCTCTTGGCTGTTCTTTCGAAAAGGACTAAGTACAAGCTGATATCAGATTTAGAGTCATATTTTGTCATCAGATGGTGTATATCTTCTCTGTGTCTTGGAGCCTCTCTTGTTCCATTTTTCTCCAATCTTAATTTTTCGAGAAGAATTATTTTCACTCTGTTTTCTAGAACAATCTATGCTCTCTAGTTTCTCGCTCGACCCTTTACCCAATCTATGCTCTTCTAGTTGTCTCGCTCTGACCTTTCACTTCTCTTGTGCTGTCTTCTGGTCTTTCTCTGCTTCCTTCTCAATCTTTCCTCGACAGCAGTTTGAAGAAACGACTCAACGAAGTCTAGTTCATAAATTCACTACCTTTTATGGCTTCTTTCAAGGTTAAAACTGTCGCATTTGCATCTATTTCAATGTTCATCTCAGTGGCTAAGTTTAATAAGTCCACTTTTCGACACTTTCCCCAAATTGCCATATTTATAAACAAAGAATTAACTACCTTTACCTATCAAGATATTAAAAAGCCTTTTTAAATATTTGAGACAAATCCACACTCTCGTAATGGACTTCATATAATATTAACTTTTTTTTAATAACTATTTCCTTAATTTCACAAATAAAATAATAATTTCTTTTTATAACAATAAACCTTTAATATCTAAATATTTAATATCTTTTTTTAAGACAAATAACAAGGTTTAATTTTATTTACTACAAGCAATTTAATAAAACCTATTACGCTATAAATTCGAAAAAATGTTTCGATTGCATAAATACACACTCGGAATAAAGCAAAATAAATAAATTTATTTGCGATAAATTTATTCTAAGAATATGTTCAATTTTATATTTTTAATGCAAGAAATATAAAAATCACTTTTAACAGCATCCCTTACACACTCAGGAATAAAGTAAAAATAAATAAATTTATTTGCGATAAATTTATTATAAGAATATGTTCAATTTTTTTAATTTTTAATGCAAGGAATATAAAAATCACTTTTAACAACATCCCTCTTTATGCATTCAATATTCAATAACAAAAGAGAAATAAAATGAATACACGAAATTATTTTCCAATAAAATAAAAATAGAATATTTGTAAGCACACTCAACAGATGTTTTTCTTCTTACTTAAAAAAAACAGCATCAAAAATAAATACCATCTTTATTTTAACCACAGGAAATAATAAATTCGAAATACGAACACCTGTCAATAACCTAATAAAAAAAGCCTTCGTAGCTTCGATATTTTTTTTTAGTCAAACAGGAAGCTTATCAAGCTTTACTGTCCGCCATTTTTGTCCAGCGAACATATTTTTTTCAAAACCAAAACTTGATTAACTCAAGATTTTTTAAACAGTATAATTAGTTTATACAGACAAATATTTTGATAAGAAACAAATATTTTAATAAACACAAGTATTTTTTTTCCCACGAATTTTGACAGTGTTGTCATTCAAAATAAAATTATTCTTTGAATACACTAAAATTCTTAATTATTTGTTATACGCTATCAAAACTTGAAAAACACAATAATTTTTCAACAGTATAATTATTTTATACCTTTCAAATGTATGCAAAAATATTTTTCCAAGAATTTTAAACCGTGCTATCATTCAGACTTTGAATACACAAAATTCTTAAATATTTTTTTCTTTTTCGATATCAAAATACATACTTCGCAACAAAAATATCTATTACGCTCAAAGTAACTAGATTTCAACAATTAGCTAAACTTAATGCTTAATATTTAACAATTTAAAAAAAATATTTTCCAAGCAAATAAAGTATTTTAGCATACACAATTGTATCCAGAAATTTTTTTTGTTACCAAAAATGGCGTCTTCCAATAGAATTTTTACCATGTTACGAAATATTGATATCATACATAATTGTTTTCGAGTAATTAATACAAAACTTTCTGTTTATCATATCAAAAACAACTCAAAACTTAATTTCCAAGGGATTAATTGCACCTTATTAAGTTTTTTTTTTTACGAGTTAAACGGTTTTTTTTTGTTAAAACCAAAACTAATTTCATAAACAGAGTTTTACATTGATATTTCAATTACCACTATTTTTTCGACACTGGTGAACGACAAAATTTGTATAGAGGCACTTACCCGGAATGACGGACTGATGTTGAAATCCCACATAGTGCCACCAAAAATCATCTCCTGTAATGTAGTAGCGTGATCAGGAGACCACCAACAACCAAACACAACAACCACCAACGATGACAAGTCGATTTACCAAGCATTAACGTTTCAATTTTATTAGAAAACAATTTAGATTTAAAAACCATTTAAACAGGTTCCTTCTTAATCAACCTCACGTCCATTTCGGACAAGCTCTCTATTCGTCCATAACATCCAGTTCCAAAAATAGTTCTGTTCTCCTACTGCTGCAATCGGGATAACTTCCGGAGTGGCCGCTAGAGGGCCACGGATCAGGTACGTTACACCACACTACGTTTATAGTGTAAAAAAGTAGAAGCCTCTATAAAGGCTGGGCCCGTCACTCACTTTATTGCCCCACAAGTACTACTGCTGCAGACAAATGTGATACGTTAAAAACTAGAAGTTATTGTTAAATTTTAGTATTAAATGATATTTTTTCGATGACGCCGTAGTATTTTTCTTTTCAAAGAGATTGCAACACTGGCAAATTTGTCATGGAAATCTTGGCTGCATGCGTGCCCCGCTGCCGCAATTGGGGGTCACGTGATCTGCCATTGTTACTATGATCTCTATGAATTATGAATGTTATAGAATTACTATTTTATAAAAGCATGTCTAAAATTTACAGCTTTAATTATTTCAGTATCAAATGGGGAAAACAAAGTGATTCTACATTGGAAGAAGGACACTGGCGAGGGAGAATTATTTCCAGCCATAAGATTCGCAAACGAGGTAGAAGCTTTAAAGTACAGGATTGATCCACCAAAGACATATAAGACTGTAGACCAGTGGACAACAGGTATATTAGTCAATAGTAAGAAATGTCCCAATTTACAGATGCGCCAAGGTGTTACAGATCTAACGAAGAAATTAAATTATAATAGCAATCATCGATGAAAACTTTAAAAAAAGCGGAAAAGGATGCTAAGCATATGTTTACGTTTTGATATAACACGTTTTGATATAACATGTAAACTGGTGACACGCATATTTTTAGTCTTATTGCAAATTTCTGGTAAATGTTTGTAAAAAAAATAGGCATAATATTAAAAAATGAAATTAAATAAAGTAGATTTAATTCCAAAGTATATTTGTTATGACAATATAAAAGAATAAGATATCTTTGCAAAACAAGCATAGCTAGTTGTTACCTTTTACCGATCTGACTTTTGAAAATTCAGAACCTTTCCCAGTAAAAAATCAACACAAAATATGATGATTTTATTAGAATCTAAAGCAACTTACTTAAGCTCTTCACGCCTCACGGCGCATAAGGCATCCAGCCTACTACTCCAAGCCTCACGGTTTTTTGACGTGAGCTCTGGCGTCCTCTAAACCGGATAATCTTGAATTCCTTAGGTGTTTTTATAATTGTCTATGCCATTTCCTTCTTAGTCTTATTATGTTTCATTTTCCGCCAGGAGCCCAGGAAAGTGAGATGTTTGGCAGCTTCTCCTATAAAGAAAATAAAATGTTAATAAAATATAAAAAATGGTTTAAGAGGTATTTTTTTTAAATATTAAAAAATGGGCAAGGAAGCAAACCATTGCAAGCTCTTAAGTACAGGATTGGACCAAAAAACATATAAGACTCAAAGAACAATAAGCAGCAGTTATATGATAATAAGAAAATTAAATACCGTCGTAGCTGGAATCTTTGGCCCAAGCGTAAGAAAGATATTTGTTTCCTACTTTCTCTTCATACAATGATCATATATTAACTCGTTTTAGTCTTTTGGAAAAGTGGAAACATTGGCTTTGATTTCATATAAATAATTTCTTATTCTAATTTGCATGCTAATCCGGCAAAAGCATATAGCAAGTGCACATACTTTTATTCTACTCTCTCTGCAGGCAACTACACGGTTCTATACGCCAATTTTACGTTCGTGCGCCGGCTGAGCGGCAGCCTGCTAAACACGTACGTGCCGAGCACCCTGATCGTGTGCTTCTCGTGGCTCTCGTTCTGGCTCGAGGTGACCGCAGTGCCCGCCCGAGTCACCCTGGGCGCCACGTCCCTCCTCACCCTGGTGACCCAGATGGTGCAGTCCCGCCAGGGACTGCCCCCCATCTCCTACATGACGGCCATGGACATATGGCTGTTCGCGTGTCTGCTCACCGTCTTTGGATCGCTGCTAGCATTCGCCTTCACTTCCCACTTTCACGTACTGCAAAAGAGCAAGGTACCTTCACTTATGATACTTAAAGTGTTGAATGAAAGGTCTACTGGAAAATTTCCCTCTAAATTCGGTGGAATTAACTACTTTTTTTATATTTAGTAAATTGATGTATACCGTTTTAAAAAATTACATTAGGAAACGGGATTTCGTCAGAGGGTTATGTAATTTTTTTTCAAAATACCGGCCAATTTATGAGTCAAAAAATAAGTAAAAAAAAAAAGTGTTATTTTTTTTAAAAAATGATAACTTTTTTAATAAAAGAGGTGGCTTTTTTTTAAACTCGCACAGACGTTGTGTATTCATTAATATATATTTCTTGAATAGGAAAAACCAGTTTAAGTATTTTAGCAATCACAGATGCCCCATAGGTTTTATACTTAAATCAGCAGGTATGCAAAATTCACGGAAAAATGTGAAAAAGTCTTTACTTTAAGAGATACAACTTTTTTAGTATAAAACTTCTTAAATTAAAAATATTCGAAAAAAAAATTCGTGTAAAGATAAGTTTGTACACGAGTGTGTATCAAATTGACTTTTTAAGTTCAGTTATTTTAAAATATTGATTTGCTTTTTCAACTATGTGCAAATTTCAACTTATTTGATTCAAAATTATTTTAGTGCATTAATATAAAGGTTATTACATTCAGAAGAATTTTTATACAATAATAAAAATGAACTGTTATCTAGTTACTTGTATTTTTTAAATTTTTATATCTTTCTTCAAATAATTTTGTATAAAATCACTATTTATGTATAATTGTAGCTTCAACTTTATGTATCTTTTATAAATATTTTCTATATCATCCAAAAACGTTTATTTTTAGAATTCTTCCCAGAATGCTGTTCACCAAACAATTAATTCTGAAGCAATTGGATCAAGTTATAACTTGAGAATTAGAAAATCAACCAGATTTCTTACGAACCAGTCCAATAAAATTGCCTCAAAGATTTTAAAAGCTGAAAAAACTACGCAATCGGCATGGGAACAACTAAAAGATGCTCCTTTGGACAAATACTTTCGGATTGCATTTCCTTTAACGTTCACTACATTTGCATTAATATACTGGACATTTTATCTTTCTTACACATAGCAGGATACACATATGCTTTGAAATGCATTTAAAATAATCTCTTAAGTTTAAAAATAAGTCTTGAAATTATTTTAACTATATGTCACCAAAGAGAGTAGATGTAATCGAATTATTCAAAATAAAATTTAAATTGTATTCAGAGAACCTTCATGGAGGGATGATGGGGACGCTTAGACGCTTCACTCACAATATCAATATATTTCGTATATGAAAAGAATAGTCTTCAAAAAAAATTCCTTATGCTTTTCTAATAGCATTTGTGTCTGCTAATATTATTTCAATTTGTATGGATATTACAATTGAAAGAAAATGCAGTAAATTAAAGAAATGCATTACAAAAAAAGAAAGCCACCTTCCCCGGCGAAGAAAAAAAATTGAAAGTAGATTTAATAACTGATATTTTTTATCTGTTCTGAAAAAAAATCGTAATCTTATGTTCGTGTTTTGAAAAAAAAGGTAAATTTTGTGATTCCACTTTAGCAGAATTAACCCAATAAAATAATTTTGTTATAAAAGGTTTGTTTATTGAACATGTTTATTAGAATAATTGTTATGTTAAATGTTTATTTAAAATTGTTTTGTCATAAATTATTCTAAACTTTTAAAGTTGTATTACTTTTTTAAGTAATAAATATTACTTTTTAATTTTATTTATATTGCCTGAATTCTTCCACGTGTAAAGCAACTGTTCTTAAAAAAACTTAACGAATCACGCATTTCTGATCTTTTTTCTCGTAGTGTTATTGAGAAAAGAACCACGATTTCGATTTCGTCAAACTTATTATAATTTTTAATTAGAAAACTAATTGGAAATTTGAAAAAAAAGCCATCGAGGTATAAGGGAGACACACATACCAGAAAAAGAATGGAGTTCTAAGATGAATATTTCATGCTGTTATAGCTCCGGACATGTTAACAGCCTATACTTAAACATAGAGAGACTAATTTTTATTTTTAATTAAAAAACTAATTGGAAATTTGAAAAAAAAAGGCATCGAGGTATAAGGGAGACACACATTCCAGAAAAAGAATGGAGTTCTAAGATGAATATTTCATCCTGTTATAGCTCCGGACATGTTAAAAGCCTATACTTTAACACAGAAAGAGACTAATTTTTATTTTTAATTAAAAAACTAATTGGAAATTTGAAAGAAAAAGGCATCGAGGTATAAGGGAGACACACATTCTAAAAAAAGAATGGAGTTCTAAGATGAATATTTCATGTTGTTATGGCTCCGGACATTTTGAAAGAGCTTGCTTTTTTATATAGAGATATTTAAATTTTTACAAATTAAATAATTAATATTCTAGGAGCTTATCGTTTAATCTCTGTACAGCAAATAAGGTGATTTAAATTATCTAAGCAGTTAAATGTTCAATAAAAAATTCTATAATTAATTGATTTTTTCCTATTTATTGCACCGAATTTTTAGTTAAAAAATAAGCAATAATTATCTATTTAACAATAAAAACATTGTTATGTAAAATAAACAAGAAGTTCATAAAGAACTAAAATAGCCTACTTTCCTGTTACTTAAATACTTACTGAAGTTATAATCGGGAAAAAAAAACTAGGTTCCTAAAGTAAATATCATCAACAGCCGTTTCTACACTAGATTTTATACACATTAGAAAAAAAATCGAAACACAGCACCCAGCTATAATTTAAACTTCCAAAAGCCAAAATCAACTATTTTCCTTAATATTGTTTCGCAAATTAATTAAATATTATTTATCATCTGCTCGTGATTTATTTGTAGTTCGAAGAATAATTAAATATTTATTACTAACAAAAGTACTGAAACTACTCTGAACTGCATTAAAACAAGTAGGTTTGTAACAGAATCTGTCACTTAACTCGCTTCCACATATTTGTGTTTAACAGGAAAAAACGCGCCAAACACAACATTAATTCTATATTTAACATTTACAAGCTAAATTTGGCTAGTTTCATTTATTTTATTTCGAAAATTCAATAATTATTACTTATCGTTTGCAAAAATTAATTTATATTTTAAAGAATAAATATGTCATATTCCTCGCTTTTAAATAGGATGAAAACATTTCATATCAACATACAAGGATTCCGTAGTGAAATATATTTGACGTCATTTCAAACTGATCGATGTCGCAAAAATAAATTTATTTTAATTTATTGTCTAAAAGAATTAAAGTTTCTCGAGCGATTGTTGCGAATGGCAAATGTGATTTAATTCTAATAAAAACAGGGCCTTTAGCTATTTGTAATTAAAGTTTTAAACGCCAAAATTAACTATTTTCATTAATCTTCTTTCTCAGATTTAATAATTAGACTTTATCGTTTGCTAAATTTGTTTGAAGTTCGAAGAATAATGATGTAATCTTTTTTAATAAATATTTTTGTCGCCACAATTTCCCATTTACATTTCTTTCGAAAATTCACTTATTTATAGTTTGTTAAATTAATTTACAGTTCAAAAAATTTATAATTTGTACAATTGATGCTTTAAAAATAAAAGCGAAACTTAGCATATTTTTTATGCCCAAGTTAGACTTCTCTATGCATCTTTCTACATACATATATATAGAACCATTAAAAGAACTCTATTGTGATAATACAACAATCCAAACCGAATTATATCACATAAATAAATATTTTTTCAAAAGTGTATTTTTATTTTAACAAAAGTTTCTCGTACGTTTAATGAAATGGCAACAGTAAAAATATTGAATAAAAATGGAATTTGCATGTTATTTCAATGTAGATTAAATTTTTAGTTATTTAAATTTTAAATAAGCTTCTAGTTTAAATTTTTTAATGAAATTCGGCATGTAGTCTAATCTGATTTTAGCTTCCACACTACGTTTATAACGTAAAAAGTGGAAGGTTTTATAATCGTTCAGTCCGTCTGTCTGTCCGTCTGTCACCCACTTTCACAGAAAGAACCACAAGTCTCACAGACAAGTGGGATACGTCATTTTAAAGCAAAAAATCAGATTAGGCTACATTCCAAATTTCATTAAAAAATTTAAACTAGAAGCTTATTTAAAATTTAAATAACTAAAAATTTAATCTACATTGAAATAACATGCAAATTCCATTTTTATTCAATATTTTCACTGTTGCCATTTCGTTAAACGTACGAGAAACTTTTGTTAAAATAAAAATAAACACACTTGAAAAAATATTTATTTATGTGATATAATTCGGTTTGGATTGTTGTATTATCACAATAGAGTTCTTTTAATGGTTCTATATATATGTAAGAAGAAAGATTCATAGAGAATTCTAACTTGGCATAAAAAAAATATGCTAAGTTTCGTTTTTATTTTTAAAGCATCAATTGTACAAATTATATATTTTTTTAACTGTAAATTAATTTAACAAACTATAAATAAGTGAATTTTCGAAAGAAATGTAAATGGGAAATTGTGGCGACAAAAATATTTATTAAAAAGATTACATCATTATTCTTCGAACTTCAAACAAATTTAGCAAACGATAAAGTCTAATTATTAAATCTGAGAAAGAAGATTAATGAAAATAGTTAATTTTGGCGTTTAAAACTTTGAATTACAAATAGCTAAAGGCCTGTTTTTATTAGAATTAAATCACATTTGCCATTCGCAACAATCGCTCGAGAAACTTTAATTCTTTTAGACAATAAATTAAAATAAATTTATTTTGCGACATCGATCAGTTTGAAATGACGTCCAATATATTTCACTACGGAATCCTTGTATGTTGATATGAAATGTTTTCATCCTATTTAAAAGCGAGGAATATGACATATTTATTCTTTAAAATATAAATTAATTTTTGCAAACGATAAGTAATAATTATTGAATTTTCGAAATAAAATAAATGAAACTAGCCAAATTTAGCTTGTAAATGTTAAATATAGAATTAATGTTGTGTTTGGCGCGTTTTTTCCTGTTAAACACAAATATGTGGAAGCGAGTTAAGTGACAGATTCTGTTACAAACCTACTTGTTTTGCTTCAAAATGACGTATCCCACTTGTCTGTGGGACTTGTTTATGACAACAGTGAAAATATGAATAAAAATAGAATTTGCATGTTATTTCAATGTAGATTAAAAAAATTTAGTTATTTAAATTTTAAATAAATTTCTAATTTAAATTTTTTAATGAAATTTGGAATGTAGCCTAATCTGATTTTTTGCTTTAAAATGACGTATCTCACTTGTCTGTGGGACTTGTGGTTCTTTCTGTGAAAGTGGGTGACAGACGGACAGACAGACAGACAGACGGACTGAATGATTATAAAACCTTCCACTTTTTACGTTATAAACGTAGTGTGGAAGCTAAAATAAGAAATGTAAATTAAAACTAAGCATAATTGCATGCAAAAGTATGCCTTGCCGCTTTCTTGGTAGATAAATAATGAATAATCAAAGAATCAAATTGTGCTACATTTTATGACGTCATTTCAAACTGATTCATGAAAATATTATTTTGTTTCAAATATGTTTAAATAAATAAAGTTTCTCATGCCATTGTTGATTTGGCAACAGTGATTTAAATGACTCAAAATTGAATTTCAATGCTAATTCAATGGGAAATTCACCGAAAGATAGTAGATTTATGTCCGTCCGGACATACAGACAGACGGACAAAAAGTATGAAAGTTGGGTATCTGAGGTCATAGCTTTCTAACCAATTTTTTTTTTTTAAGATCCGATGGATAGAACCGATTTTGGAAGGGGGTACGACAGACAGACAGACGGACAGACAGACAGACAGACAGACAGACGGAAAGACAGACAGACATACGAACAGACAGACAGATGGACATCAACCGCATTTCAATACCTACAGTGATTTAAATGACTCAAAATTGAATTTCAATGCTAATTCAATGGGAAATTCGCCGACAGATAGTAGATTTATGTTCGTCCGGATGTACAGACAGACGGACAAAAAGTATGAAAGTTGGGTATCTGAGGTCATAGCTTTCTAACAAAAAAAGAATTTTTAAGATCCGATGGATAGAACCGATTTTGGAAGGGGGGAGGGTACGGACAGACAGACAGACGGACAGACAGGCAGACGGAAAGACAGACAGACATACGAACAGACAGACAGATGGACATCAACCGCATTTCAATACCTACAGTGATTTAAATGACTCAAAATTGAATTTCAATGCTATTTCAATGGGAAATTCGCCGACCGATAGTAGAGTTATGTCCGTCCGGACGTACAGACAGACGGACAAAAAGTATGAAAGTTGGGTATCTGAGGTCATAGCTTTCTAACAAAAAAAGAATTTTTAAGATCCGATGGATAGAACTGATTTTGGCAGGGGGGTACGGACAGACAGACAGACAGACGGACATCGACCGCATGTCAATACCTACTTTTTCATTTTTTTAATTCTTTCGAATTAAAAAAAGAAAAGTAGGCTAAAAATAATGTAAGTTTACAAATAGAAATTAGTTAAAGAAAATTAATAGTAAAAATATGTATTTACCATGGAGAATTAAAATAAAAAATAATTTCAAGGGAATAATTCTTATGATGTCACGCTCTCCTTGCTGCGATTTCGTTGGTTGTTTTGTTTTCTTTGACAAATTGTTAAAACAAGCTCATTGGTTTTTTTATAACGTCTCGCGCTCCGAACTGCGATTTCATTGGCTGTTTTGTTTTCTTTGACAAAATGTTAAAACAAGCCCATTAAAAATAATTGTAATTAAAAATATTTTGATTAGAAATAATTCTAATAAAAATGATTAAAATTAAAATAATTTTAATAAAAAATATTTTTAGTTGAAAAAAATGTATATAAAATTTGACCAAATAACTGCCGACCTATAACGGAACGTGCAGCCAAAAATGTCCGACGAATAATACCCCGTGTGGAGGGAGTGCACGTTAAATATCCTTCAAAGTCCTAACGCTGCGTACGATGTTGCCCTTAACGGTTGCGTTGGGTGCCTACTCAGGTGTCAGCTCGTCACTTGACTGTGGTTCTAAAATACGACGCCCGTCGCCATTAGCTCTCGTGTAGCTTTAGTGCGACGATAATTCAAACTAAACTAAACAAAGGCCAACAAATGGCGCTATTTTTAAATCGTTAGGGCATGACGTCGCCAAGAGCATGATTTTGCAAAAATCCCGCAACGATTTTCATGCTAAATTAAGTTCCCTCGGAAACTTCCGTAATTTGTGTCATTTTGTGGTCCGCATTATTTCCTAAAGCTGTATATAAAGCTTTATAATACACAAATTCAGCAAACAGAGTTAAATTAATGATTATTTTCATTTTTTTAAAGCTTTAGCATTTGATTTTGATTTAGACGTTAACCATAGTGCAAGCAATCATATACAAAAGTTTCCTTGAGAACCCGGCAAAATTTCCAGCACTTATAATCCGTGTAATCCTAGTCCAGGCCTTGGTTATGGTTATACCTCAATGTCATTTAAAAAGTTTTCTAAATAATTAAATACGTAACATTATGATAATATTTGATGACGAAATCATGTAATTATTTGGTCATTCAACGAGATTAAGTTCTTAATATTAAATTTAATTTTTAAAAATTAAAAAAAAATAGTTTATATGAAATAAATTTTGAAACCAGTATTAGCAAAATTTTTATTAAAGTAAAAAAAACGTGATCACACAAATTGTTGGTTCACACAAATTTTAAACGATGCCAAAAACAAGTAAAAGTTAAAGCTCAACAATAAAACAATTAAATGATTTATTATTCCAAAATTTCCAGTGGCTTAGTGGTAGTGCTTTTCATTAGCATGCCACAGGTCCGGGGTTCAAATACTGGTTTGGGCGAGGTTGACTCATCCTTTCATCCCTCAAAAGGGGCGATAAAATGAGGACCACGCATGCTTGGTAACTAAACACTGGGGGTACCGCGTGATGTTGACCACCTAACCGGGACATATGCCTAGTACCAGAACCTTGGTCACTTAAACTGAAATGGGCACAGCAAGCCTTGGCCCACTAATGGACTGTTGCGCAGAGGGGTTTAGTTTATTTAAACTTCACCCAAGCTGATTAATACCTTTAAGCAAACTTGCAACATCGTAAAGACCCGAATTGCCGATGTGAAATCATTTAATAAGTGTTTGCATTTATGTCGTGAAAACAAAAGTATCTAATTTTTAACATGTACACATAAACCTGTGCAGGAAATGTTATAAATTTGAACTTACTTTATGAAGAAAGTAATCATTTTGCTATTAATATCTAAAAATCTTGCTCTTATGACGAGAGAACAGGCGCAAAAAACTCCCGAGTATACTTATTTTATATTTTACTTCGATAATAAGCGAAAAAACTTAAAAAATAAAACAATATAATATACATATATTCATCTTTAGGTAGCACGTGCCTTGACGTTTTCTTTTTCGTTAAGAATAAAATGCACTCAAATAAAATGCAACTTTCAAATAAATCAGTCCATATTTTATTTGTTCTTGATATTTCCTGTTTGAGACATATCGCTGATCTGAAATCCCGCGCTAAATTTCTATTGGATGAAAACTATTGAGGACCGAGGGGGGATGAGGAATAGGATAGTGGTGGCAATATCGTGACCTTTACAGATTTGTGAATAAAGAAAAACAACTAAAAAAACGAAAGAACGGCGCCAAAGTATCATTTATCAGAATTGGAACTTTCTTTTTCAATCTCTTCCCCGACACATTATAGTTTAGTTTAGTTTGAATTATTATTGCACCGGAGCTACACGAGGGCTCTTGCCCCCCCCCCCCCCCCCCCCCCCCCCCCCCCCCCCCCCCCCCCGCACATTAGAAGAGTAAAAAAAAATTGGTTTTACAGATATTTAATAAATGCAAAATGTTTTTTTTCCTATAAATTCTTTGTTCTCTTTGGACTTTTTTTATTGTTAACAAAAACTATTGTAAACAAATTTGACTATAATTTGGGTTCTGGGGGGGGGGGGGGGGGGGGGGGGAGGGCTATGACCCTGAAAAGCCCCGGTTTGCGCGCCTGTATTCATCAGAATTCACGCGTTTTTTTATTCCCCTCCTAAGAGAGGTAGATATTTTGGTTTTACACAGATTTCGAAAATGCGAAGTGGTCTTTCCTTTATGGAATTTTTTTCACTGTAGAATTGTTTTTAGTATAACAAACTAAATGGCAATATAATACGGGTTCCCCTCCCCCCCCCCCCCCCCCGTGGTTGCGCGCCTGATTTGGCATTCCAATAAGGGTAGGATAATAAATGTCAATTGCTTAAAAAAATTAAAAAGTGTCTGATTTATGTGAAACTTAAAAACTCTGGAACAATTCGATGGGAGAGGTTATGCAAATCCGTTTTATAGCGTTCGATGTCACAGTCATTAATTTGAGGGTTGTGTCACACTACGAAACCTTCAATTATTACTAAATAAATCAATGCACACATTTTAAAGGTTATTAATATATATTTTAATAACTTTAAAACCTAAAAAGTTATATGGCAGCTACCGTTTGCGCATGCGTGTCTTTCTCGAAAATTTTATTATAATGTTTGGCAGGTACTGGGAACTCGTGTACCAAAATTTGAAGTCCGTATCTTACTTACTACTTTTAGTTTACTTTTAGTTCGACCTGTAGAGTGGTTTCTGACAGATACACTCTTAAAACAATTGAGCGATTTTAACTCAGTCTGAGTTAATTTCCACTCCTTTCCGTGCCGAAAATGCACTTCTCCTTAGGAGTGAATTTCACTCTTTTCGGAGTGGGGTAAAAGAAATAAAAGAAAACAATCTGCGTCCTACACTCTTAAAAACGAGCGGTTTTAACTCAGTCTGGAGTTAATTTCCACTCCTTTTTCCCGGGGCCGAAAATGCACTTCTCCTATAGGAGTGAATTTCACTCTTTTGTTTTAAGAGTGTAGATGGACCAATGTTCAAAGAAACTCTTTTCAGAATCATCACCCTTCTAACGTGTAGAAAACTAAGAAATGTATTGAAAGAAGGGCAATAGCCCCAATATAAAACTAAAGGCGTCCTAATACTCCTGATGCATGTTTTTAGATCCCTCAATAAAAAATAATAATAATAAATTCCGACGACATAATATGAATGAATGAAACTCCTGAAATACGTTTCGGCACAGGTATTGAAATTGTAAACAAGAAAGTCCAAGAGCGCCTATGTGATATCGTAGGCGCTCCAACGAACAAATTGAAATAAGATTTGGCACCAGGTAGTGAAATTGTAAACAAGTAAATTCAAGAGCGCCTCATGTGATTACACTGCGATGTAAAAGTTTAGACAATGTCGTTTTTTAGCTGTAAAATTTAGAATTGTGATAATAGAATTACAAAACACCCCCTAAACATAATAAATAAATATTTTGAAATGCTATAATTGAAATCTAATTGTTTGATTTGCTATAAATTTTTTTTCATAAAATAAAAAATTTGTACTATGCAAAAGTTTAGACACAAATACAAGATTATGCTAATTTAAAGTAGATAATGGCCTACTTTCGCATATTTATTGATGAATTGAATTTGATAAATCGAAAAAAAAAAACACGATATCCGGTGAACTAAACAGATTTAATAACGATATTGGTTCAATTTTACACCAAAAAGACAATATAGCCACTTTAAATATTTATTCAAATCATATTTGCTTCAAAGTACAATTTGTTGTTGTTGTGACTAATCCTCCTTGGTCTGACTTCGTCAGACCAAGTCCAAAAGATCGTTGACCCGAAGAAAGTCGATAACCAGAAGAGGGGAAAGGAAAACATCCTCTCTGGAAAGGCCGACGCAGTCCAAAATATGTTCGGGAGAGGCCTGCTGAACATGACATTTAGAGCAAGTTATAAAGATCTTCCTGCCCTCTGAGAACGAGAGACATTTTAGGTGGCCACTTGCCAATCTGGCGACCTCAGTACAGGTGGGTCTGTCACAATTGAGAGCAAGTGAAGAGCCCGGCTCCTTGCCCGCATAACAGTGATGACTGGGAGGGATTCTCCACTCCTTCGAAATTTCACAGTTGACAATGGATTGGTGTTCTAAAAGGGGTAAGGGCTGAAGAGGGAGGGTTTGGAGTGACTACAACCCTCCTTGGCAATACTTTCTGCCTGCTCGTTTCCATTTACGTCAACATGGGATGGGATCCACTGTAGAAAAATATTATGGGTCTCTGAAATAAGCTTCAGTTTATGGAGAATAGAAATGCTAGTCTGGTCTCCAACCCCCAGTCCAATTATAGAGGTGTTGAAGAGAGCTGCGACTGTCTGAAAAAAATCCAAAGGTCCTCATTGTCCACTTCGTGAAGGATAGCATCCAGTCCTTTATAAATTTTTGCAATTAGCTCGCACTTAAAGACTGATGACGAGTCAGAATTGCGAAGGCTCATTCGCAAATTATCCCTGGGTTTCTCGATATATATGCCACTGCCAGCGCAGCGATCCAGTTTGCTTCCATCTGTGTAGATTTTAATGGCAGTGTCGGGGACCTATTAAGGATTTCAAGAGAAACTGCCTAAGATGGGCAGGGATCGAGTCCTTGTTAACAGGGATAGCAAGGTCAAAGTGAAATTGAATTCTTGGGAGTCCTTCTGAGGGATCCAAACAAGATTTTAGAGAGGTGGGGTTCAATCAATGTACAATTTAACATCTCTAAGTACGAACCAAAATACCTACCAATCCATCACCTTAAAGTTTTGCGTGAATTCGTGGATTTAGAGACATGCATTGAGCGAATTTTCTTGATGAAAAGTCAGTCTTTCTCATATAAATCCAAATAGCGACATGTTATCTTTTTGCACTTTATACAATGCAGAATAGTCACACCTTTCAAAACGACAAAAAGCTGTTCTATCACGTATTTCTCTTCACACCATTTATAAATGTTCTACCTTGATGCTAGAGTTTTGAGGGGAAAAACCGGTGTTTTGAAAGCTTTTTTTCCATTTATTTTCTACTGATTTTTTTTTTTTTTTTTTTTTGAAAAGCTTATTTTTCAAATTCGGTGAAACCGAACGGTTTGAATAGCACTAAAGAGACCGGTTAAATTGTAAACCGGTTCAAAGAAACCGGGTTTTTCTCAAGAAATTTCAAACTTCAGTATGAAGAAGGAACTTTCGTAAATGGTGTGGAGTGAATTTACGTTTAAAATTACCTACTTTTTTTGTCGTTTTAGAAGAGCTGACAATCTCTGCATTGTAACTTAAGTGCAAAATAGAATCATATGTCGCTATTTTGTGATTTTATATGGGAAAGACTGCACTTTTCATCACGAAAATCGGTCAATGCATGTCTCTAAATCCACGAATTCGTGCCAAAACTTTAAGGTGATGGACTGGTAGGCATTCGGTCCGTATTTAGATATGTTTAATTGTACATTTGAAGCAAATATGATTTGAATAAAGATTATATTGTCTGTTTGGAGTAAAATTGAACCAATATTGTTATTAAATATGTTTAATTCACCGGATATCGTTTTTTTTTTTTAATTTATCGCATGAAAAAATACAATCCATCTATAAAATTGCGAAATTAGGCCATTATTCCACTTTAAATTAGCATAATCTCGTATTTGTGTCTAAACCCTTTTTATCATACAAATTTTTATTTTATGAAAAAATTATTCCTATAGCAAATTAAACAAATTACTTTTCAATTTATAGCATTTAAAAAAATATTTTTAATATGTTTAGGTTTTTTTTGTAATTCTACTATCACAATTCTAAATTTTACAGCTAAATGAAGTCATTGTCTAAACTTTGCATCGCAGTGTATCATAATCTTCTGCAGCAACGGAAATAAAAAAATTCAGATGTTTTTGTTCTCAATAACCCACGAAACATTCTGGTAAGTATATAGATAAACAATCATTATAGTTCTGTAGAGAGGTAGATCTTGAAGAGTCCAAAGTTCGGGTGGAATATTTGCATGAGAAATATTCACTTTTGGGGCAGTAAATCATCTTTGGTGGCCATCGCCGATCATACTATAGAAGACGAGTTCCTGATATCATTTACATTTGGATCCATAAAGATTTGGTCTTGCTTTTAAGTCTGCCGAAGAACTTAGATATAATACACCCCTCAGGCAACGACCATCATCAAGTAACACTTGTAAATCACTCTCCTCAATATGGAATGAAGAATAGCTGTTGAAATTAGGTTTTCATTTTGACACACTTCTGGTTGACTCAGTTTCAAGGAAGACAAAAAATCTTGTACCTCAATAGCCTGTGTAGAAGGATAGCCTGTGTAGTATCGATGAAAAATAACATTTAGGAGATAATTCCATACAACTGTAGCGTAAGGTCACAATTTAAGAGGAAATTAAAAGCTTTTTTAAATTTCCAAATAAAATCAAACTAAAATAAAGCACGTTACATTATTTAGTTGTAATAAGTGTCGATCAGCTATTCTACTATTTTTTTTATTTAATGTTAAAAGTCTTAGCGATAATCATTTTTTACACTTGTGACTTACACTACAGTACGGATAAGATAATTATATTTTTTACTGATATACCGGGTGGTTATAAATTATAACGCTCGCTATTCGGAGGAGGTCTGTAGCTGAATGAATAATCCGAATGCAACAAACTTCGAGACAGTTACTAATCAAGAAGGGGGAAAAGAATGGAATCATAAAAAAAAAAAACCCTTCTCTTGCCAGGGTTTCTAAATTACGAGGCGTAATTGGCTGTGTTTTAAAGCTCATTAAAGGAGTCTATAAATAGGCAGCCGGAATCGATTACATTACATTAAAAAAGAAATTGTTACAATCATAGATATCTGACCAAGCAAACAAACCTGAATATATAGTCTACCAACCAACCAACCAACCATTGATATCATAATTCACGGCCCCACCGATCCGTTCACTACACTACACTTAATACGGCTGCTGCAATCGCGCCGAAAACCGGAATCACTTTTTCTCCTCCGGTCACTAGAGGGCTTTTCTTGGAAAGGGGGGCCCACCTCACTTCCCTGTCGTAATATATATACGCAGTTTGTTTCCGTTTATCGTTTCAATTTCAATCACAAAAAAATAATAATTAAAAAACTAATGTATGTGATAATAAACTGCATATAAAACTAAGTTGTCAGTTTTAAACGTATGTAATAAACATAATCTCGATATTTTAAGAATAAAAGAAGCTTTAGATTTGTCTACTTGTTCAGATTTAAATTAATTTTTATAATGCATACGATATAAATTAATTTTTTTTAAATGTGAAATTTTTTTTAATAATTATATCAATAATAAGTAGGCATGAAATAATTAAAAATAGATTTATTTGAATATGTGCAGTTTATTCTGTTTCTTGTATAATAAATGAATGTACAAATTAAAAATATTGTGACAATTTCAATTTTTTGAAAAAATATATCAATGATAGGTAGGGGTGAAATAATTTAAAATAGATTTTATTTGAACATGTACAGTTTTTCTGTTTCTTGTTAATAAATGAACATACAAATTAATAATATTGTCACAATTGAATTTTTTAAAAAAAAAATTATATCAATAATATAGGTAGGGGACGAAATAATTATAAAATAGATTTTATTTGAACACATACAGTTTATTCTGTTTCTTGTATAATAAATGAATAGACAAATTAAAAATATTGTTGACAATTTGAATTTTTTGAAAAAATATATCAACAATAGGTAGGTATGAAATAATTATAAAATAAAATTTATTGAATATGTAGTTTATTTATTTTTGTATAATAAATGAATAGACAAATTAATAAAATTGTGACAATTTGAATTTCAAAAAAAATTATATCAATAATAATATTTAGGGATGAAATAATAATTGTAAAATAAAGTTGGCAAAATAAATTAATGGAAATGCCGTAAAGAAATAAAGGATAGGTAAACCTAGGGGTAAACAAATTTGTAAAAAAATCGAGGTTAACTTTTTTTTCAAATGATAAAAATTATATAAGATTAAAATCTCAATTTTTTTGAGATTTTGTAAAACATTTACTTTTGAACTTGACATTTTCAAAGTAGTTGAAACACCCAATATTTTAAAAGTAGAAACACTTTACACTTGCCACAAGTCAGGAAATTATGAAAATTTGCCCCCTTTATTGCATGATAGAAACAAATTGAGAGTTTTTCCTTTTTTTTGGCATTAGATTAAAATACATAAACTTTGTTTTCTTAATTATAAAAAAAACAAAAATTATTTTTATTTTAATCTAATCTAAAATAAAAATAGGGAAAAAATCTCAATTTGGTCTATATAGCAATAATTGTAAATTTGATATTTTTATTTTACTTGTGGATCCCAGAAACCGGGGGATAAATATTAATAATATTGAACTTAAAAGTTACTCAGAAAACCATTTCTTATTAAAATTAAATTTCAGTTTATTTAATGTGTCAATATCTGAAAGGGAATATAACAACCAGTGTCATGTGCAGTTTAATGTTTTTTGTAAAAATAAATAAATACCCAAAAAATACCGAAAACCCCTTTTTTACTTTAATTTTTTGGACCACATTTATTTGGGCTAATTGCTTTGAACTTTTGAACTGATGAAATGAAGTCCCGGCATTTTCCCTTCCGGAAGAAGAATTACAAAAAAGGTACTACAAAATATCCCCTTTTTTGATAAGGGAAAACCCCTTTTAAAAAAAAATAAAAATCTTTCCTTTTTAAAAAAAAAAACCATTTTGGTTACCAAAAGAATACAAAATTCAATTTCGTATTTGCAAACGGTAAATAAAATAAAATGTAAAAAAAACAAACGATTGGGTGGGCAATCAACGCCACCTAGCGGGGAGAAAAAGTTTCAATAACGATTCCGACCGTTATTTTGGTATTCGAATTGTTTGCAGCACCGTATTGAGTGTTTTGTGTAGTGAACGGTCGAGTGGGGCCGTGCATAATTAAAGATTAGATTGGCTGAACACGTGACCTCCAATGCTTAACGACGACGGGACGCGCATGGAGGAGGAAGGTAAGGAGGAAGGCTCCTAAAGGAGGCTTAGAAATAGGAGCCGGAATCGATTACATTACATAATGCAAGAAATGACCGCTTCTGGGTTTTGCCCCTACACTGAGAAAAAAAACTGTAAAAAATACAAAAAAATGTTTTTTTAACGTTACAGAAATAACCAATTTTACAAAAAAAGGTTTGTAATTCGGAACAGAAATCCTCATTTCTACAGTTAAGGAAAGTTTAGATTCGAAATTTTTTTTTCAACCAATTTTCTTCGACTTGAAGTTGCGCGGGGCATCGCTTCTAAAGTTTCGTTTGTGATCTGGATCAATTCATCGCCTTTTAAAAATGATATAACGTTTTAAATTTGATACAGGTATAAAATTAGGGAGAACTTTTATTTCTTTTATTTAAACTATTTATAATTCTTTTTTTGTATTGGCTTTGTTCCGATTGTTTAATGTTTTATGTACATGAAATTCGTTTAACATGTAATGAAGCCGACCCGGTGGCGCAACGGTTAGGGAGCTAGCCTTTGGAGCTTCTGGGTTTCGGGTTCGAATCCCGGTGAGGCAGGGGATGTTTTTTTTTTGTCAATAAATGTTGTTATTTTTTCTATGTGTTTTTTCATTTCTGGCGTTGAGTACAATAACCTGAGGTGCAGTGCTCGCTGAACTTGCCCCCCACCAAAAAAAGTAAAGTCAAAAACATTAAGGAAATTTTCTGTTTTGCTAGAAAAAAGATAATAATAATATACATAAAAAAAGTCTTGTAAATATACAAAGATATATATATATAAAATATATATAAAATATATAAATATATATATATATTATATAATATATATATATATATATATATAATATAATATTATATATATATATAATATATATATATATATTATATATATATATTATATATATATAATATATATATATATAATAATATATATATATAATATAATTATATATATATAATATAATATATATATTATATTTTATATAATATATATATATATATATATAAATATATTATAATAATATATATAATATATATATATATATATATGTAATGTTAAACAAATTATTGTTGTTTTTACAGTACATTTTTGGGAGTTTATTTACTAAAAAATTTTTAGGAAAAGTTTTTACAAAAAATATTTTTGTTATGGGAAAGATTTTTTTTCCAGTGTAGATATCTAATTAAAGTATTAGATTGGCTGATCACGTGGCCTCCAATGCAACGACGGGACGGCATGGAGGCTTTTTTGGTAGGCATAATGAGTGTTTGCGCCACTTGAAGGAGAAAAAATACTACGAAAAAAATATAATAATTTCTAAAATTACAAAAAAAAAATACTAGAAAAGGTTTTAAAAGGGCATATAAAATTCCAAAATCAGTAGTATTTTTACGATATTTTTTTGAATTTTAGAATTATTCTAAAATACTAATAGCTCTTAAATTTTATAACTAAACTTTTAATTTAAAAAGGCTTGTTTCACGGGGATTGGCAATAGCTATGCGGTTTTTTTTGCATGTCTATTTTAGGTTTTTGAACAGTTTGCCACCAGTTTTTGGAGAAAAACACGAAAAAAAAACAATTTAATTCTAAAATTACAAAAACATTCCATAAAAATACTAGCAAAGCGTTTCAGTTTTTTTAAAGTCGCTAAAAAGATTCCAAAAAAGCGCTGTATTTTTCGAATTTTTTTTTGTAATTTTTGAATTTTTTTTAGAGTTTATTCTAAAATTACAAAAAAAATATCGTAAAAATACTAGCTGCATTTTTGGAATTTTTAGTGACTTTTAAAAAAAGGAAACGCTTTGCTATATTTTTATGGAATGTTTTTGAATTTTAGAATTTTAAAAGGTATTTTTTCGTAGTTTTTTTCCTAAAACTGGTGGAAAACTGTTCAAAGACATCAAAATTGACATGCAAACAAAAACCGCATAGCTATTGCCAATCCTTCGTGAAACAAGCCCATTTTAGAATTTATTTTAGAATTATTCTAAAAATTTCAAAAAAATATCGTAAAAATACTAGCTGCATTTTGGAATATTTATAGTGACTTTAAATCCTTTTCTAGTATTTTTTTTGTAATTTTAGAATTAATAGTATTTTTTTCGTAGTATTTTTCTCCTTTAAAAGTGGCAGCAAACACTGTCCATTATGCCTACCAAAAAAGCCTCCATGCGCGTCCCGTCGTTAGCATTGGAGGTCACGTGATCAGCCTATCTAATACTTTAATTATTTATACTATGGATTTTGCCAATGCTTACAATATTGTGTTTGCTTTGGCAGCGCCATTTGTCGGTGATTATTGAAACAAAAGATATCATAATTAAAGATTAGATTGGCTGATCACCCTGACTCCAATGCTAAGACGGGACGCGCAGGAGGATTTTTTGGTGGGCATAATGGCCAGTGTTGCTGCCACTTTAAGGAGAAAATACTACGAAAAAAGTACTATTTAATTCTAAAATTACAAAAAAAAAAATACTAGAAAAGGATTTAAAGTCACTATAAATATTCCAAAATGCAACTAGTATTTTTACGATATTAAACTTTATAACTAACTTTTAACTTAATTTTAGAATTTTTTTTTGAAATTATTCTAAAATTACAAAAAAAAATATCGTAAAAATACTAGCTGCATTTTGGGAATATTTATAGGGACTTAAGTCTTTTCTAGTCAGGGACAGACGTGCTCGTTAAAATCTGTGGAGTCCAAAGTCCCGACGGCGTTTAGCGTACGATGTCGCTATAAGTTCCGTTAGGTGCCCGCTGAGGTGTCGACCTCGTCATTTGACCAGGGTTCTAAATTACGAGGGGTTATTGGCGCGTTTAAAGCTCCTGAAGGAGGCTAAAAATAGGCAGCCGGAAACAATTACCTTACCTTTTCATGTATTTTTTTTGTAATTTTAGAATTAAATAGTAATTTTTTTTGTAGTATTTTTCTCCTTAAAGTGGCAGCAACACTGGCCATTATGCCCACCGAAAAAGCCTCGTCGCGTCCCTCGTTAGCATTGGAGGTCACGTGATCAGCCAATCTAATACTTTTAAATTTTGATATCAATGATTGGTTGGTTGGTTGGTTGGTAGACAATATAATTCAGGTTTGTGTGCTTGGTCAATATCTATGATTGTAACTATTTCTTTTTTAATGTAATGTAATCGATTCCGGCTGCCATT
>JAFNEN010001473.1:0-28124 GCA_019343175.1 Oedothorax gibbosus | reverse complement strand
AACTTTCTAATACCACCCCTTTTTGGACGTGGTTTTACAATTTTTTAAGGTAAAACCGTAATTTTGGATACACCACAGAAGTCAACACTCAAAAAAAATCAACGCCCCAAATAGTGGGGGGAGCTAAAATTTTAAAATGAAATATGGCCCCCATTACTTTTTAAAGTGGGGAAAGGTTTTAGTTCCCGGCAAAAGGTATTATTTAAAAAGTTAAATTGCTTTTTTAGTTCGCTTATAAGTTTTGGTCTATATTTCTGCTTTTCAGCAATAATCAATTTCGAATATAAGTTAAATCGACTCATAATATAACCTACTTCGAAATTAATTGCTGATCCTAAATGTAGACATTGCAAATACTCTGGCTTTCTTAGACAGGACACAAATTAATCATCGTAGATCACATTCCCTTGATTAGTTTGTTAATTTGTTCCAAAGTACGCTTATTCATCTTTACCCTTGACAATTGCGTAAAATATTACAAATTTGTGGTTTCACACCATCGCGTCTTGCATGTCGGATGCACATTAAACTCCTCGATACCCGTGACTATTTAGCATTTGCCCTTCAGCTCCTGACTCTGCCCTAGCATTTAGACTCGAATGATAAACGCTTTAGTTTTGAACCTTCCCATTGAACATGCAATCATGCAGTCGACGAGATTCGGGGGCCTATTCGTAACGTGTTAATTAACTTGATATGCTGTGAAGGGATATGATAACCTAACACTGTTGTTAACTTGGTTGACTCTGAGCCCGTTTATCAAAGCAATTATGGGCTCGATATGAGGACTTCTAGTGACATTCATTCGTTATGATTTGTATTGGAGGCTTCTGATATATTGTAATCATTTGGAAAAATATGAACTTTAAGTTTAATTTTAATTGTAGTTATTGCAATATTTTAAATAAAAATGTGCAACAATTTATACTAATATTGTTTTAATTTAAAACAAAAGTGTTTAAAGTGCAAAATTTGTACAAATTGTCAATAGAATAGTACACAAAATTTAGAGACGAAGTTTAATATTGTTTATAGTTATGGGGAACAGGTAAAACAAGAAGTTTTTAAAGAACTAAAATAGCCTACTTTCCTGTTACTTAAATACTTACTGAAATTCTAATCGGGAAGCAACTAGGTTCTTAACAGTAAATATCATCAACAACCGTTTCTACACTATATTTACACACATTAGAAAAAAATCACTAAACACAGCATCCAGCTATAACATAAACTTCTAAAAGCCAAAAGTAACTATTTCCCTTAATATTCTTTCGCAAATTAACCTAATATTATTTATCGTCTGCTCGATTTATTTGTAGTTCGAAGAATAATTAAATATTTATTAATAACAAATGTAATGAAACTACTCCAAACTGCATTAAAAAATACGAAATGTAAATTAGAACTAAGCATAATTGTATGCAAAAAATAGGCATTGCCGCTTTCTTGGTAAGCAATTAATGGACAATCAAAGAATCACATTGTGCTACATTTTGGGACGTCATTCCAAACTGATTCATGAAAAAATTATTTCGCTTCTAATATTTTTAAATAAATTAAGTTTCTCATGCCATTTTTGATTTGGCAACAGTGATTTAAATGACTCAACATTTAATTCCAATGCTAATTCAATGGAAAATTCGCCGACAGATAGTCCGGACGTACAGACATTCGGGCAAAAAGTATGAAAGTTGGGTCTCTGAAGTCATAGCTTTCTAACAAAAAAAAGAATTTTTAAGATCAGATGTATAGAACCGATTTTGGAAGGGGGGTACAGACAGACGGACATCGACCGCATGTCAATACCTACTTTTTCATTTTTTTAATTCTTTCGAATTAAAAAAAGAAAAGTAGGCTAAAAACATGCTCCAACAGAAGTTTTTGATTTTTAAATAAAATATCATTTTTCTTCTATAATTGTTTATTAAAATACTAGTTAAGAAAGTTTCATTGATTACCATTTATTTTTGCAGTGCAGATATACACTGTAATGCATTACTTTAAACTATATTATAAAATTCTAGATTCTCGCACTGTAAAACTATTTTTAAAAAATACTATATGATAAAACCATACATAAGTTCTTCTAAAATTAGGTTTATAATACTTTAGTACTGTACTTAATACTTACTTTAATATTTTTTTTATTGCGCATATTTCTAATTCACTAAAAAGACCAGGTTTTTTTTAAATCTAATCCTCTTGGACCCATCTTGTAGCTTTTTCTTTTTTAACTGATTCTCAGTTAATATCATTTTAAACGTCGTATATTCTTAATTTTCTGAATAGCATAACACCTGAGGTTTATAAATGGTGTGTGACTCATTCCAGTCGAACAAATTCTAGTCGCCTCGAAACCAGCAATCAGTGGAAAATCTAAAATCTGCTACTTCCAGTTACAATGACTTTCCCTGAACCGCTGAAGTATTTCCAAGTCTTTTTACAGAATTTATTTATCTTAGAAAATAGCTTTTCAACTTTAGATTCATTCCCATGGATAAAACTTTGGCCTCCGAGGACATTTGTCCTGTCAGCTACTAGAGTGTAAAATGAGCGATTGGTAATATATATGGATGTAGATATCGTAGAGATTGTTTCTGTTTTTTTTTTTTTTTTAAAGGAGCTATTTTGTATTTTAGGAAAATTGTGGAAAAGAAAAGATGCGCTCCAATTTATCTCATCTAACAACTATACATGATGTTGAAATAGTGTCTTAAGTATTTTTACTTGCTTTAGTTAGTCATTTTTAAAATTTTTAAATTTATAAATAGATCAGAATAAAAAATCGAAACTTGAAACCCCAAGTGTTACATATTATATACCATGTGTAGTCAGTTGTGAGTGCTCTTAAAAATAATGCGTTTATGTTTCCCTTATTGAAGTAATTACATTCAATTAAATGTAAATTAAATTTTCTGCTAATCTCTATTAACTCCTCTTTTAAATGGGATTATGTTATTATGTTTCAGAGCAACATGCTACTACTTGTTTGTGTGTTTGTCTTCGGATCGTAAAAGACCTACTTATACTGCCCTCAGAAATTCGAAATTTTTAAGATAGATTCCCTTTAATACCAACGTGTGCACCTGAGGCTTAGTTTTTTCATATTTGTTCCATTTATAGAGAAAATTCGAATTTTCTGAAAAAAATACACCACTTTCGCTCAAATTCGATCATTTTTTCTCTTTCCTGATGCCATCGGCTGAAAAAATTAAATAAAACTTTTAACGAAAACATTTAAAATTCAAAATGTTTATTTTATTCTTTTGCCATTACTTTCAGAAACTAAATTAATTATTTAAAAAATAATTGACATGTTTCAAGTGACGTAATTCCGCCAGTCTTCATTCCGGATTTTATTGTGGGTTTATTTGATGATTTTTTCATTGGATTTTTCTGTTGACTGCATGTATGCATATTTAAGCAATAAATGTACAGTTAAGCTATTACTGAACTATGATGGTTAATAAAGGCCATCGCACTAGAGCTATTAGTGTTTTATGTCTTTATTTTTTTGCCAAATACGTTGCCAAACTCGCCAAATTATTAACTAAAATTTGCCAAATAGGCAATTTCACTTATAAATAATTTATAAGCTGGTCGGTTGTTTGAAGGTCATTGTGTTAGAGCTGTATAATGGGTGTGTTTGTAGCTATATCTATTTTCTCGCCAAATTATTTCCCAAAACGCTACAAATTAGCTAAAAGGTTTTATGTATTTATGAGGGAATTGTGATGACATTTATGAGTGCATTTTATAGCGTATTTTTTATTTTGGAATTTTAAGGAAATGAAACGGGATTTTATAATTTATAACGAGCGGAAATAATAATAAGTTTGTGATCCTATAACAGGGTATATGATACACATATTTGGAATCTATTTAATATTTTTTTATTCCGTGCGAAGAACGGGTATAAATTTGCTAGTTTCTATTAAACACTTCTACTTCTATTATACGAAATAACAGAGCCTCTGTAGATGTAACGGATTTCTTTGTAGAAATAACAGGGAAACACTGGTAAAATTGATAATACTGTTAACCAGTATAAAATTGATATAATCGATTTTATTGATGTCATCGATTTTACCATATCATCGATTTCCAATCAAAAACAATAGTAAAGGTAAATTCAAAAGTAAAGGTAGACATTTTTTCACTTCGACAGCCTCATGACGTCAGGACATTTAACTTATTTAACGAGCACATGCATGCCAATGTAGCAGGGGCCCTCCGTAATTAAACGTGATTTTATTTTTCTGGAAGTAGTGGGTATCGAACTTGCAGCCTGCTCATCTCCTCCAAGTCTGACAATCTACCCATTAGGTTGCGGAGATCCCTTGAATCTTTTTTACAATGAGTATGAGTTCGTATCCCGGTCTGGGGGAGGTCGACACAGCCTTTCCATCCCTCGTGTGATGTCCTAGCGTGGGTTGGGAAAATGAGTACCAAGCTTGCCAAATGAGTACCAATCAAATTTTCAATAATAAAATTTGACAGGAGCGTTGAACTGTGCCGAAAAAATCCGTGAACAACTGCATGAGTAGTAACGGAAAAGTAGCGAAATTTTATTTACTCCACTCCGTTACAGCTGAAAGTAACTAAGTTACAGTTAAATTCTGAAAAATCTAACGGCGTTTCTCGCTGTTACCTAAAAAAAATAAATCTTACAAGTAACGTGTTACTCTAATCACTGGAAATCATTTACCTGTTCACATTAAAAAAAACTCTTATAGATCACAGGTGAATATTTTTTTGTTGAAAGGGCTTACATCAGCGAAGTTAAGTTTGCGACTAGGGCCCTTTCAACAAAACGTATTCATATTAATCCATTAAAGATTGGTGAATACCATTAATACCTTCCTTACCGAATAAAAACGTAAACTTTAAGTTGAAACCAATAGTTTTTCGTGTAACTTAATTTGTTGTATATAAAGAGCTCAATGCTTTGCTTGCTGTTTCATAAATTTGTTTATTTAGATAAGCTTTTTTGCTTATTTTGTCATTTAAAATTTTCGTAAATGTAAAGTGCTCAATACTTTGGTTGCTGTTTTATAATTGTGTTTATTTAAATAAGGGTTTTTTTTTGCTTATTTTGTCATGGAATTATTTTTGCCAACATTCGTTAATGAGTTAATATTACATATTTTTGAAAAGATAATAACGACACCTAAACTTTGGTAAATTCGACCCATATTTGTATGAACTAAAACAAAACATGGATTTTAATTTTGTAATTACATTTCCTTTTTTCCTAAAGCGAATTGCACATGCAACTATATTATCATCAGCTTTATGTCACGTTTAATGGTTCAAAGCGATTGTGTGAAGTCATTAAAAGCTTGTGATTAGTTGGGATTTTTATATAATATCTGAAAAATAGATCAATGGACAGCTATTCAAGTAACGCAGCCATTCAAAAACAGGTTTTTACTAACTATAGGTTCGACGAAAAACAGAACTCGTTACATATGCAGAAAAATTTCGATTATATCGAGTTTGTAAAAAGGGGGAACATAATTCTAACTGATAGCCACCGAAGTTGCGAAGCTCTCATGAACTGATGCAGCACTTTCTTCAGATCATAGTTTTGACTGTCATACCAATCTAAGCTTGTTCTGATAGCTCACCTATATCATATTACCTTGTTCGATTGCGTTGAAAAAAAAAAGTTTCATAACATTTTAGGTAAAATTCACTCAGAGTATTCATGGATAACCTAAAAAACTCATTGTCCCAAAATGCAAATAATTTTTTTTAAGCTTTTTCATCGGAAATTTCAGCAAAAGCACTATTTTCTTTTGGACAACTGTTACATTTCAGTTAGTTTATTATCTAGATGTACTGTTGCCTTTTTGAATCAATGGTTGTAGATCATTTTACGTACAATAGCTAAATATAAATATCACTGTGTGGTAACTATTTTTCTAAAGTCATTATTTTAACTTTTATTTTTAGTTAATGCTTTAAAATCTTTTTTTAAACTTTTAAATATAATATTTTGTTGTTGTTATTGTCGAGTGCCTCCAGGGCCATAGCCTTTAAGACAAAACGGATGCAGTAGCATTAAGGCTTTGTTGTAAAATTATATAGATACTAGGGGCACGCCCTCTGCTCGCTGTCGCTCGAGAACCCACGGAACTACCCATTTGGATCACTTCACGATCCAGGCTCGCTGCGCTCGCTCATTGTTCACTGAAATATTGCTTATCCTAAAGGAGCATGTCCGGCAATTTTTCGTCAAATCTGGTTATCCCGAAAAATTGGTATTATACCAACTCTTGGCGATTTTTTTCTTTCTTTTGCATTGCTAATTTCTAAATGTCAATCCATTTAAATCTTAAATATAGATAATTTATTCTGAAGTTCAGTTTTGAGTAGTATTTATGTAAGTATTTGTTTTTATTTCAAGATGACAACAGACTTGATGACATTTTTTTACCGGTTTGTTGCCATTTTTACTTGTTGACATTTTTTTGACTTGTCGCCAAATCCTTTGGGTTAACGAAAGTGGTTTAGTCTAGCCCTTAGTATCATTTTAAAATAAAATAATAAAAAATTAATGCTTATAAATTTTCTTTTAATGTGATACATCCAACTTTTTTTGGTTGATTTTATGTGGAATGACTTATATGTTATTGGAATTTATGTTTGAAAGAAAAAGTTTTAAATAAATCAAAGTAATTTTTTTATATTTTTAAAAGAATTTTTGAAGGATTTTCTATTTTAAAAAGATACTAAAATGTTCATACATTAAACGTCCCTAATATTATGCATGTTTAAAGTAAAACATACTGATTCTATCCTAAAGTTGTTGTTTTTTCAAACTAATAACGAATCTTATATAAAGCTTACAGTAACTCGAGTGTTGCCATTTTAGAGTTAGAAATATATTAAATTTGGGAGCCATGTAAGAGTATTATATATATAGATATAATATTTTGTTGTAAAATTATTTATTGAAAATTTTAAAAATAGTGCAACCAATTTCAAAAAGTGGGTTTAAAGAGATATGTAAGTCAGCCACATTTATCACTTGTAAAAATATTCAATTCAGACGGCGAAATGTGGCTTAGAAAATCCCTTTTTTCCCCTATTTAATTAACACAGAGGCACTTTGGTTTGGAGACCGCACGTCATTCGCTCTCATTGAATTTTAAGCTATCTTTAATTCAAATATATATTGCTGATGTCTAACAACTTTGAATAAAATAAAGAAACCGTACCAGAAACATTTGTCTATAAACTGTATCTCAATGAATAAAATACTATAGCATAATCCATTCATAATTCACAGAAACAGAAATCTTCACAATCATCGATAAATCGATTTTCATTTATTTTGTAATGTAATGTAATCGTTAATTAGCCTCGTATAATTTAGAACAATATTTAAGGTAAGTTAATATTTTAATGAAATGCATAACTAATAAACGCACTGAGTTCTTGTTCACACTTCACAAACAGCTTTACCCCAAACTTTTGGATTTTTAAACTTAAAATGAAGTGTTTTAAAAGTCTTTTATGTAATCACAGATAATTTTGTTATTTGCATTGCGTTTAAAGTAAAATTATTATTGTGCAAATGCATTGTGTACTAATAAACTATAAGCTTAAATTTGGGGAAAAATTAGTTCATAGTTATAAAAATATAAGGCCTAACTATTTCCTTATTTACAAAAACATTGAGCTAGTTGTATTGTTTGTAGAATTATGCCTTACTCCTATCAATATATCTAATAGTCTTTCGAAATAACATTTAAAAAGTGATTTCAGTTAAAAAGTCGACCCGTATTAATTTATTAAATTAGTGTTAGCGCGTTTCTTTTTTTTAGATTTTGTTTAGTTTAGTTTTGAATTATCGTCGCACTAGAGCTACACGAGGGCTATTGGCGACGGGCGTCGTATTTAGAACCACAGTCAAGTGACGAGCAGACACCTGAGTAGGCACCCAGCGCAACCGTTAACAGCGACATCGTACGCAGCGTTAGGACTTTGAAGGATATTTAACGTGCACTCCCTCCACACGGGGTTTTATTCGTCGGACATTTTTGGCTGCACGGGCCGTTTATAGGTCGGCAGTTATTTTGGTTTTTAGGTTTTGTAAAGTTTGTGTAAAAATAAGAAATAACAGTCCTACAATAGGCTTGTACCGATATCCTGTAATGGTTCTGAATTTGATTTGATCTATAAATCGTTTTTTATTTTAGCTTCCACACTACATTTATAACGTAAAAAATGGAAGGTATATTATAATCGTTCAGTTCGTCTGTCCATCCGTCCGTCACCCACTTTCATAGCAAAAACTACAAATGCTACAGGCAAGTGTGATACGTAAAAAAAAATTCAGCGCATCGAAATTAGAAGACAATGAAAATCTTAGAAAAAAACTCGAATTCAAAGAAATTAAATTATTTAAAAAACTGAAAAATTTAATGCTCATTTAAAAAGCATAAGAAGCCATTTTTATTAGAATTAAATCACCAATGCCATTCGCAGCAATCACTCGAGAAACTTTAATTCTTTCAAACAATAAATTAAAAGAAATTTATTTTTGCGACATCAATACATTTGAAATGACGTCAATTATATTTCACTAAGAGATTCTTTGTATGTTGATGTAAAATGTTTCGATTATATTCAAAATAGAGGAATATTACATATTAATTATTTGAAATAAAAATTAATTTTTCGCAAAGGATAATAATTATTGAATAGTTATTGAAGAAAAATTATTGAATTTTCAAAATAAAATAAATTAAACTAGCCACATTTAGAGTGTAAATGTTTATAATAGAATTAATATTGTGTTTGACGACTTTTTTCCTGTTCAACACAAATGTTGTGTGGAAGGGGGTTGAGTGACAGATTCTGTTACAAACCTACTTTTTTTTTCTGTTTAAAAATGCAATGAAATGTTAATATTGAGGAATATTTATTTATACAAGTTAAGTTTATATTTTACAAAAATAGTAAGGACATGGATTTAGTGAGACATTTAAATAACAGAAATAGCGAGAGGTATCACGAAGGAAACAACGTAGATTATTAGCGCAAATAGTTGTATGTGGAAATTATACATGTTCCGGCAAGTCTCTAGCTGGCCTTCTTCGGAGAAATACACAACACAAACTAACCGTCGAAGGCTCGAAGCTGTGAAAACATAATATCCGGAAACGAGGTTTAGAGATAGAGAGGAGAAAAACGCGCGGAACAGTTAATCTGTTGCTATAAGGCTTTTCCAAATTGCAGAACTCTGGCACGTTCGATGAATTAACTAAGTTATTGTGGTTTTAAAGTATATTTCAAGCTTTGTAAAAGTCAAGTTCTCCAATGCTAGAAGGTTTAACCAAAATTGAAGCAGATGAATCGGTAACCTGAAGAAGGCGAGCTTGAGACTTGCCGAAACGTGTAAATTTGTACCAACAAATTAACTATTTGCGCCAATAATATACGTTTTTTCATTCGGGAATCCTCTCATGTTTCATTCACAAAGTTGGAGATATTTTCCGAATAAAATAAGTCGTGTTGATATCAGCGAGGGGAGGGGGGGTGGATGTTGCTTCTAATTATGGGGTGTTATCACCACTCCTTCATAGGTAATCAGATTTATTTTCATTTGCCTGTTCAATTTTAAAAGCCCTAGGGCAAGGGCGTCTTTTAATCACGTGATGCGATTTTGACTTCTTTTTTGTCACACCCCTGGTTATGAATCGTGATATTTTTTAGGACCCTTCCTATGCTAAACGTAAAAGTAATGTTCCTAATGCATTAAGGTTTAACCAAAATTGAAACAGATGTATCAGCAATCTGAAGAAGGCGAGCTTGAGAACTGTCGAAACATATAAAATCTTTACCAGCAAATAAACTATTTGCGGCAGTAATCTATGCTGTTTCCTTCGTGAATCCTCTCATGATTCATGCACAAAGTTGAAAATATTTTCTGGGGTTTTGATCACCCCTAACAGCGGCATGAGTACATTACTTCGTTATCGCTAAACTTAACTAAGTTACAATTACATTCTTAAAATCTAACGGCGTTACTCGGAGCTACCTAAAAAAGTAACTGTTACAATAGCGCGTTTTTCTATTCCCTGGAAATCAGCAATCAATTTTTATTTGCCTGTTCCCATTAAAAAGCCCTGATGGATCACACATAAATATTGTCTTGTTAAAAGGGCGTACGTCTGTTAAAAGGGCGTACGTTTGGCTTGCGGACTCCTCGCAATAACAGAAAAGAGGATGGAATACGTCGACTTCAGTACTACTTATAGAGAATCCCCTTTGACTTTTGCAATTGAACGGGCAAAATCCATGGGAGCCCGTAACGCATATTTCCATCCATTTCCTTTGTCTTTGTGGATAAGCTTCGTGGGAAGTCTGATCGCAATGTCGTTAACTGTATGGGCCATCTTCAAACGAAAGTACTCCTTTGCAATAATCGCCCTTGAACTCTCTGCCCACACTTTAGGGCAGTCCTTTACAATCAGGAATGGTAACTCGTCATCTGTGAAAACTCAGCTAGTGCTTTGGTCTTTTTTCTCGATGGTGCTGTCTACTTGCAAATGCAGCCAAAAATGTCCAAAGAATAATACCACATGTGGTGGGAGTGCACGTTAAATATTTTTCAAAGTCCCGACCCTGCGTACGATGTAAAAGTTGCATTGGGGGCCTAATCAGGTGTTGGCTCGTCAAATGACTGTGGTTCTAAATAAAGACGCCCGTAGCCAATATCCCTCTTGTATAGCTCTAGTGCGACGATAATTCAAACTAACCCTAACCCATACAACTGGATGGGAATAGCTACCCTACGCTAAATTTTTAACCTCGACAAAAGCCGCCAAGGCCAACATTCAATTGGCCATATCATAACTGTACCAATTTGACAGTTTCATAAACATAAAGTTTTTTACGCTATACGTAAAGGGAATTAAAATTTCTTAGAAGTATTCATCAGATCTAGAATAGTAATCGCTTTTACTGCCATGATGCATTGAAGCGATATCTTCACTTCTTACCATTTATAAACATCAATTAAACTAAATTCGAAACAAAAAAATTAAAAGTTTTCAATTCAATAAATAAAATAATGATATTCAAATAAAATCCTACAAATTAAACTCACGTGCTCTGACACCGTGCTTATACTTAATTTTCGTTCGCGTTGAACGTGCTGAAATTTCTTTTAAATTGAAATAAAAAGTATAAATTCTAATCTTACACTGCTATTCCTATGGAGACATCGGCTCACGTTTTGCACTCCTACACCCGTTCGGGTTCGAATTTCGTATAACTTATTCATTAAGAACCTTCTCAATAACAAACACAACGAAAAAAGAAATAGTTAAATCGGTCAAGCCGTTCAGGCGTGATGCCGTCACAACGAAAAAATGGGACTTTAATTTATATATAATATTATATGTTAAATATTTAATAGTCTTTCATATAAATAATATTATTTTGGATTTGGTAAATTTTAAATTTGGAAAATATTGGTTTTATTTGAGTAAAACGCATTGATTTAGAGTGACATTGGAATATTCATAATTGTTATTCTAAAATTTTTATATATACTTTCAAAAAATTCTAAAATGTGTTATTTGAAATGTAATTTAAAATATACAATAAATAATTATTGCTTCTTGATAAAATTCTTCTTGAAAAATTTGCTACTTTTCAATACTAGCCTGGATCTTAAAAAACTAACAAGCAGAGACATATAAGCATACGGCTGGAAAACTAACCAAATTTTTAAAATAATAATAATTTATAACTAAAATTATCGCCTGTCACTGATATATATATTATCAGAAATATTGCCGAAACGAATTCAGTTTAAAGTTTAAATTATTTTAAAAGTTAATTCCAAATTTACTTACTTAAGCATCAGATATTTTACATATTTTTATACTTTATTATAGACCAATAGCAATACATCAATTTCCAAATAACAATCCCTTAAAGAAACTTTCAGCAGCGAGGGGATGTTTTGTATATCCTTCTTCAAAATCAATATGCAACAAAAAGATACCAATCGATGTTGATCTGGATGGAGGAGGGCTGCGACTGGCATTTCTTGTATGTACTCAAATAAGATAACTCTAATAATAAATAAGATAACTCTAATATTAAATTTAATAAGAATACTCTAATAATAAATTTAAGCATTGGAAATTTTACTACATTTGCTGAATCTTTCTCTAATCCGAAGATGATAAGGAAACAGTAGCTGCAATGTTACTGCGAAAATAATGGTAACTTTAATAGAAATTATTTGTGACTATTTAGTAAAACTCTTGATTATACTGTTATTTCTTAACACTGTGCGACAATCAGTATTTGGTTTTATAAAGAGGATAGAGAAGTAGTCGAATAACTATAAGGAAGGCCAAGATGTGAACCAGATTATGTTCCCCAGTTTAAAAACAAAGCTAAAAAAAACCCTTTAAATTTGCAAACACCTCTTTCGGTGTAATTTTTGTTTTGTGAATACTTGCTCAGAAAACTGACTGTGTGAAATGGTGTTTAGGAATTACTCCTAATTACTGCACAAATCTGTGAAAAAATAGTTTTTTATTCATATTCGTACAAATAAGTTCAGAAAAACCCTTTTGGAAAATTGGGTTACGCTATGAAAAACGGTTTCTATAAAAATTAGTAGCCGTATTTAATCTCATCTATCTAATCTTTGTCAGAATTGGTGTTGTGTTTAGAACATACATTTAAGGAAAAACAGAGAAACAAAAAAGTTGAATCCCTGACAATAAATAAATTCGCAAATTCTTTAGCGTTTCAGGCACGGTAAGTCGAACGGCGCTTTTACAAAAGATCAACAATACCATATAGTTGTGGGGCTAATAAGAAAAGAAAGTAATGTAACATCATTGCACCATCATCACTACAACAACCTTTTGATCCAAGTCCTCATATTATTCAACTATTTCAATTTTTATAGAACATTTTTAGAGTTATTAAACGTCAGCATTTAAAAACATTTAAATTAAATTTTCTTTTTTGCAATTGTTTTCGACTGCAAACAACACACTAAAATTACAATTTTGTATACATAATTTTATTTATGTAAAAAACGGTAATAAATAGTAGTTTGTAAGCTTTCGACTTCATCTTGAAATATGCTTCCTTCTACATTTTCATATTTGACTTCATCCTTTTTAAATTAAAAGAGATTTTCTGTAGCTCATTGTATGCTAGAAATAAAAGGTTGGTTGGTTGGTTGGTTGGTTGGTAGACATATATATTCAGGTTTGTGTGCTTGGTCAGAGACCCGCTTATAAACCTTCGTCAAGTAAGACAGACACAACAGACAACACACACACATAAGTGGATCTATCTAATTTTTAGAGACAGAGGCCAACTAGAGGATCCTCAGAATTGTCTTGTCACCCCCAGAGGTATTGATTTTGGTATGGGAACTTGGAGGACTTTCGGACTCAACAGATTTAACGAGCACGTACTCCGCATATATTCGACAAACACAAACATCCATGCCTTACCGGGATTCGAACCCGAACCCAGAGGCTTTTGGCGACGCGCTGAGACGAAGTATCGAAGATCGTCGGTGGTGGCGCTTTTCATGTTTGATCACCCGTGGTGGAGTTCACCTATTGAAATGCTACTACGCATGCCCCAAAGTTCAAGCTACGTTATAAAAGAACTGTACGCCGGACTATCTCTCTCTTTTCAATAACTTTTTACTAAGTTGCTGCCTGCTTGCTGTGCCGAATACTCAAATCAATTTATGTTTACTTTCACTAATAACCTTTTTTGTTAATGTGTTTAATTAATAAATTTTTGTTACAAGCGTTGAATAAGGTGGTATTTATTTGAACCCAGCATTCGCACACGCTTGTACAGGCTTCAAAGGCTAGCTCTCTAACCGTTGCGCCGAAATAAAAGGTAAACTCAAGACCCCCTTATACGAATTCTCGTCGACGGCCTAATATTAGGAAGCGTTGACCACTGCACCATTTCAACCATTTACAAATTTGGTATGCATTTGAAATTATTTTTCGTAATCAAAACCGAAAAAAATCTGTTATTAACAGGCTGAATCTGTACCAAACGTTATTATTTTTATTCGTTTACCAAAAAAATATGCTTGAAAAATAATTGCAACATTACAGTCAACTACTGAAGTAGTTTTAGAAAGCAAAAATATTATCTAGGGAAATAACAGGAATATTCTGCTAACTAACACGTACTTTCTTATAGCGTATTATGATACGTAGTGACTGTGTAAAATATACCTTTTAAGATTTTTGCGGATATTTTTTTAAATGTACATTGTAAATCATAATTATCATATAAGGCATATTACACTTGATTGACTGCTTTACTTCTTTCTCTCTGCTTTGATCCCTTGGCCGAGCTGTGGTGGTACTTGGAACTGGACCTTTGAGACAACGTCGGCGGATAAATTACTGCACTCTGAGGAATGTAGATGGCAGCACTAATTTACTAAGACAATTGCAGTTTAAAATAAGGTGTGCACAAGTTGTCTATTATATCTATATGGCATTACAATCAGCATTATACTGATATTTCAAAAAAAATTATATCCTTGTAAAACTTCTTGATTGCAAGTTATCAAAAAATTATGAGAAGAATGAGAAGAATAAATTTTAACAGATATAAATTAAAAGATAAATTACTGTCATCTAAATAATGTAGATAGCAGCAACCAATTTACTGAGACAATCAATGTTCACCCCACACCCACGGAAAACACATACAAACATAAATTTAATCCAAAGCCTTAAACATAACTTAACGTAGCTCATTGTATAGTCATGATAATTTAGTTCTATATCTCAACTAACTGGAAAGAAAAGTCATATTGGCAGTCTTTTCTAACCTACCAGAACTCTTCCAATTTAATTTTTGTTTTTAATATCATAGACTTTCCATAATGGAAGCAGGAGTGATTTTTAAAATCTTCGAGAATCCTTCAAAAGACAGAGATAAATTATAATTGTTTGAAATCGTCATCCATCTAAAAGTGAGGGTCTATAACAGGGATTGAAAACACATGGGCCGGGCCAAAACAGGGGCTTGTCGTCATCAGTCAATTAACGTGAAAATCCAGTAAGACAGCTTTTAAATAGTTACTAAATAAATTTATCGTATTTGTCAAAAAAATTATTTTGTTTTTCTTATCTCTATTTTTTATTAGTTAAATTCTTTAGATATTACTTTAAAAAAGTTTTCATTTGTTATTGTTTACTCTATGATTTCTGCACCAACACGAATTCGATTTTGTTTTGATTTTGAGTATTTTGAAATTGCCTTACGTGCTTTCAAATGACTTCGTAGTACGGGAGCCTAAGCATATCGGGGGACAGATATACTATAATGGCCTAAGCGGGTCTTTGTGACCAAGCACACAAGCCTGAAAATATATGTCTACCAACCAACCAACTATAATGGCCGTTTTCGATTTGGCGTTTTGCTTTACTTTGCCAAACAACGAAAATGTCTAATTGTGGTAAACACATTCCATTTCATATTTCATACAACTTGATAGGTATAGCAACCCCACTTTAAATTTTCAAGCTATTATATAATTTTCAAATATCGCAAAGTATCGCAATGACCGGCCATTGTACCGTCTAATAAAGCCATGTTTCTCCAATATGGTCAGCTGTTGTTGGATTGTCTAGAGTAGGTTAATCTGAAATTCTTCATATCTTGGCTCCAAACGGAAGGAGTGCAAACATCGTGTGTATCTGGAAGTTCTTCTACATTAATGTTCGAATCTTTTGTGGATGACAACCACTGTTTTACGCATATCTTAGGTAATCAATCTTATTGAAGCAGATAACACCATTCCGATATTCTTTAAGACAAAATTTCTATTAAGTTAATCCCAGCAAGGCGGGACCATACTGCTAGTATATATAATACAATCTAGTCCCGCAGACTCAACTAGGATTGTTTATTGACGCATATCGGTATACTATAAACGTACGTACACAATTATACATTTTAGTGTTAAATCCACCTAGAAAATCTCCTAAATAGAATTGAAGGAATGCCCACTTGGTGTCTAGTATCCTTTCAAGAGTTGCAAATCATAACAGCTTGTCATTAGAAATTATTTAATTAAAGCATTTAAGTTATCAATTACATACAGGGCCGTCGCGAGCGGGGGGCGAAGGGGGCGTCTCGCCCCCCAAGTTTTTTTTCCAAATGGTCATTCGGCAAATTTTAGAAATGTTTGTCATTTTTATTTGATACCGAAGTGTGAAAGTTTTAGTGAAATGTGCACACAGACCAAAATCCGGACACAACGCAACTGCCGACTCACAAAACTTCTGACAAAACAGTCATTCGGCAAATTTTATAAACATTTGTCATTTTTATTTTAATTCCGAACTGCGAAAGTTTTTAGTGAAATGTGTGCTCAGATCAAAATCCGGACACAACGCAAATGCCGACTCACAAAACTACTGACAAACCATAAAGTCATTTGGCAAATTGAAATGTTTATCATTTTTATTTAAATTCCGAACAGTGAAATTATTTAGTGGAATGTGTACACCGATTAAAATCGGACCTAACGCAAATGCCGACTCACAAAACTCCTGTCAAACCATAAAGTCATTCGGCAAATTTTATAAACATTTGTCATTTTTATTTGAATACAGATTACCTAATTGTGAAATTGTTTAGTGAAACAAATTAAAATACGAACACAACGCAAATGCCGACTTACAAAACTCTTGACAAACCATAAAGTCATTCGGCAAATTTTATAAACATTTGTCATTTTTATTTTAATTCCGAACTGTGAAATTTTTTAGTGAAATGTGTGCACACATCAAAATCCGAACACAACGCAAATGCCGACTCGCAAAACTAATGACAAACCATAAAGTCTTTCGTTAAATTTTAGAAATGGCTGGCAGCTGGCATTTATATTTTAATAATAATTAGTAAGACATTAATAGATAATTTAGACAGTATAGCACAAATGCTTATTGATATTTGTTTATTAATATTCACAATGCTTTCAATTTATTTAAATTACACGTCTTACAGATGATAATAGATGGCCTTCTATTTATTTTATTATTTCATGTGAGGATATCCAGAGTCGGATTTATGGCCCCCTTAGCCCCATCCCCATGAGATTCACACTTATTCTAGATAAAAAACGTTTTTTTCCCGAAATTAAATTTGTTTGAAAATATTAAACTTTAAAAGAAATTATATTTTTTGTATAAAAAGTATTGATAATTGAGGTTTATATTTGAAGGGCAAACTTTTAAAACCCAATATCTCAAACTTTAACCTAAGCCACTTTTGCACTCAAACCTTAACATACAGGATTTAGTTAGCTTCGCGAACCATATAAATAAAAGTGGCTTAAGTCAAAGTTGGAGATATTGGGATTTGAATGTTTGCTGCTCATTTCAATCCAGTTTTTTTTTCAATAATAAGGTAATTTGAAGGCTTGATCTGGACTTCGGTGCTCCCTGCTTCAGTGAGCCGAAGTTCTCATTATATCAGTGGTTCTCCTCGCTATGGTTTAAAAATATCAATAGAAATGAATTATAAATGAAAAATAAATGAATATAAATGAAAATATTCACAATATATGTAATGAACATCACTAATGTAAAAATTATATGAAATAATTGGGAATAATTAATCATAACAGATTGATAGGGGATATTATTAAAAGTTTGTCAAATGTACCAATTTGGAGATCTGTGACAAAAAAAACCGCAACTATATTGAAAGTGATATAACGTTATAACTCTACTCAACCACTTAAGCAGTATCTAGAAGCATCTTTCTCACGTTCTCGTTAACAAGTATTGTTAATTTAGTTATTCAATTACTAATAATTTTATCTAATATCCATTTAAATTTATTGAATCGAATAATGTAGTGGTAAAGTTAATTATATTAATTTTATAAGTATTAAATTGGAGCAGGAATTAAAAATTTCAAAAAATTGAGAACTAACAGTCTAAAATATCCATTAATGATTAATTAAAAATGATGATCTTTGGCGATAGCTTTCGCATAGGCCCCCGAAATAGTAGATAAATATATCAGCTATCATATCATCAAATGGCAATTCAACGTTACACTCTAGTCCACAGATAGAAACTTAAAAATCTATCCTGGAACACCCAAAAAGCTTACACCACTCAGACAAAAGACATGACGCGCTTGTTCCAGAGTAGGGGGTGGTCCAATTGTCCAACAATTGTCCCCCCTTCATCTTCCCCCAAAGCTTGAAAGATGCATCGTCGTATTTCTACAAAGGGTACCCAGGCCAGGACCCTGAAGGAATAAGGCTTCGGGGAAGACTTGTCCCCACCACTCTGAAGTCTGATATAGGATATCTAAATGACTTTACAGCCTCATTGGGATTGTGGGTTGTGTTTCCCAAAACACAAAAGGTGTCTAGACAAGCGTTACTTAGAGTTACACTACAATTGTTCTTTTCTGTGGGAAAAGATCCAAAGTATCATCAATTCGTATAGTTTCTCAAGAAATTTTCTATTTATTGTTCCGAAAAGGGAAAGTAAAAGGACTTTCAAGAAACCGCAGATCGTAGACGAAGCTTTCAAGATCTTTACTTTTGTCGGAATCTCAACATCTCAGCCTTTTGTTGGATAAGTTTACGCAGACGTCCATGCAGACGTGTGATTTTTTCTTAGCGATAAAAGTAGTGATGACCACACATGGCGACACGGGTCGGGTCACATAAGGGGGCGTACATTAGGTCCAATTGGGTAGTTGCCTTTCGTTGTTAAACTGCTTGCTAATTTTGTCCTTCAATTTCAATACTTTCATAGGCCACTTGCGGAGGTCACGTGATCTCGAGAAATCTTGTACCTTTATTTTTGTTAACTTACTTTTTTAAGCGGAGTTTGAGAGACAAGACGCATCGTGTCCACTGTTTTTGTTTTACTTCGCCGACGCGATGATTGCTCGTATGATTATCATTATTCAAAACAATCACTCAACTCCAGCTGCCTTTATTTTTTTACTTGTTTTCTAAAACTGAAATTGGAACTAAAAGAAAATCAAATACTATTGATTTATACTTTACGAATGTTGCGGCTAACACAAAAAAATTGAACAAGAGCAATCGGAAAAAAAATAATGCTTCTTCAACCAGCAAGCATATCAAGAAGGAAACTTGGATTGTTCGTTGTAAATGAGGTTTGAAATTACTAATTTTTATGATTATTTATATTATTTATTACTATTTTTTATTACTATTTATTTACTATTATTTATTTTATAAGTTACTTATCTAATTAAACGTATCATTTATGGGAGTTAAATTACATATTCAAAAAATTTACTTGTACTTTAAAAGAATCTAAATTAATAAAAAAAACTATACATTTATAATTATAAATAGAAAATGACAAATGTAAATGTTACATCTAAATTGCGTGTCAAAGATACTTTTCCTTAATTTCATGAAGTGATGAAGTCAATTAATTTTTGTTTTGTACAATTCTGTAGATATTCTCATTGTTTCTATTGAAAAATATATAAAATATCAATTAATTATTTATTTAACTAATTACACTTAAATAATATTATAACACTAAATCCCCATAGTTTATATTAAAAAAATAAATTATAATAAATAATCACCAATTTAATTTACACACACAGTAAATAATAAAAAAAGTTTTTATATTAAATAAAAATTATATCATTATTAATTAATTATCATAAAATAGTAGTTAATAATAGAATTACATTAACTAATTGATTCACATATTGATGTAAAATAAGTTTTATGTAGAATGAAGAAGTATGTAAAATGCAGGCATTAAAAATACGTAATTTTGTAAAAGCAATTACATTTTTATCAAAAGTAGTTAATAGGTTTTAATTATAAAATTTTAATTAAATACAGTTAATAATTTTTAATTACTAAAAGTTTAATTAAAAGTAATTAAATTTTAATTTTTAAAATTTATGAAAATTTAAAAAAAAATTAATTTAATATTTATTCGGCAAAAGTGTGCTAAACGCCCCCCCCAGTCGATTTTTGTTAGCGACGGCCCTGATTACATAGAGGGCATTTAATCTATTTCTGGATTAATGAAGAGACATGATTGTTCGAGTCCTGTACACGAGGTACGTGTAAAAATAGGCAGACGCGAAGACACGCGTCCGACCTCGTCGAGTCGGTGATAAAGAGAATGTTTTCGATGTTTCTCGCCGGTCTTTGGAGTGAGACGGGAGAAAGTTAAGAGGACGCCATTTGGAATCTCCAAGTCAACCCTCTAGATTTTCCGAAATCCAGATGGACCATAATATGCAGTTTATCGCCTTTCGCTGTAATGAATACGATTGACTGTGTCTATTCAGGCTAAATTGCCCCCCCCCCTATGACAGCGCTTCCCTGAAGGGGGTTTGATGAGAGGGGGGTGAAAATCGCTGAAGGGGTTTTTGTCTGGAGCGTTGTGTTTCAGGCGAAAGAAGAATCCAAGGCAATAAGGGAAAAAACTGCCTACTGAAGTGGGCTCTGACCACATGCATGTGTATGTTTCCAATTTCTTACCTTATCAGTAAATGACTTTTTCCCAATAGTAGAATATTGGATGCACAAGACGAATAGTAATATTGACTGTGAACTTTGAAAATTATTTATCCTACGTTAAACAAAAATAGCACACATAGGAATCGTGTGAAAACTTAGATATCAATAATAAATTGGATGGTATCCGAAAACTAAAAATGGAATTACACAGGAAATTCAAAGACGTTTTGCACCAATCTTGATCGATAATAAAATGTAGCTTAATTAAAAATGACGTATTTTTACTTTCAATTACCAAAAAAGAAATATAAGGTAATGAAGTAATTGTGATGAGGTCGCAAATTCGAAATACATATTTTGGTGTTTTCTACACGTTTTGGAGGTTGCTAATTCCGAAAAAGGGGTCATTGAAACGAGGATATTTTTTTGTATAAGTGTGTTTTTTGTGTTATGCTCAATTGTCTTTTTTTTTTAGTTGCCTTGGAGGGTTTGTGCCCCTGTCTATCTGAAACTACTTTTGGTGAAGGTTTTAGAAGGTTCTCCTGGTGTTGCTTTTTTTGCTTTTTTATTTTGTGCGCTTACCTTTGGCTCTATAATATTCCTATGTCTATTGGTTATTCAGATTCATTTCGCTCTCTTTCTTATTTTTTTAATTATCATTTTAGATCTGATAGCAATGGTTTTTGGTATAAAAGAAAAGTTAGATGTCAGGAGGAGCAGGTTCCGGTCTTTGTGTTGAAGAAAAAACACATATACAAGTACAGTACTTGTCAGGGTAATTTGTAAAAATATGTTTACTTGAATAATCGCTTTTGGCAATGAGTTTTGGCATAAAAAAATAGATGTCAGGAGGAGCAGGTTCTGGTCTTTGTGTTGAAGAAAAAACATATGTTGGAATACAGCACCTGTCAAAGGGAATTGTAAATGTATGATTATTTGAATAATCACTTTTAGCAATGAGTTTTGGCATTTAAAAAAGTGTTAGATGTCAGGAGGAGCAGGTTTTGGTTTTTATGTTGAAAAAAAACTATATATTGGAGTACAGCATTTGTCAAAGGGCAAATGTATGATTATTTGAATAATCACTTTTGGCAATGAGTTTTCGTATTTAAAAAGTGTTAGATGTCAGTAGAAGCAGGTTCCGGTCTTTGTGCTGAAGAAAAAACATATATTGGAGTACAGTACTTGTGAGGGAATTTGTAAAAATATGATTGTTAGTAAAAGCAAATATTCCAATGAGTGTCGAAGATAAAAACTCATTTTGAGGTGCAGGCGGTTGTCAGAGGGATATTCAAATATTTCTTTTATTTATTTTTTTTCTGTAGTTTTAAATTCTGTGCATCCACAATATATTGGGGCTCCCTTATGGGCATAGATCTGGGGTGACGCGGATCGATAAGTTCTGGAAGAATGCAGTTTTTGTAGAATTTTACAAGGTGGGATTCCATTTGCTCCTTCCAAAATGCATCTTCTTTTTAAAAAATTTCTATTACCATGCCTATAGGGGACCACACAACAAAAAGACAGTAATCTTTTTGGGCGATATGCAATTGACCCTGAATTTGATAAAAGTGATCGTGCTTCCGATTAATTGAAAGGATTGATTCCTCATCCTTATGGGGGATCAGTAGATGCCAACCGTTGCGAAGATATTGCATTGGGTGTTTATCTTGGCTCGTTAGAGGGCACTTTATCTCAACAATACCCTCAGAATTTGCAACGATGCCATCTGGAGATGCTCCTAGGAATGGAAATTCACTGTCAATAAATAAGCCGCACGATTCAATTTTTATATTCATCTGCATTTCTAGGGCTTTTACCGCCTTTGATTCGTTTGCTTTCCCGTATCTAGTGGCTGAATTTTCAAAGTTGCTGTAAAGAAGATTTTTGACAATTCTTGCACAGTTGGTAGTTGGAAGCATCTTGCAAATTGATCCGAAATTTGACGCTGTCAAACGTTTTCTTCTTTCTTCGAACCATATTGAGCTCTGAGATTGAGTAGAAGTGTTATCTAGCAATTCCATCTTTTGCTCCTCTGACAAATTTAGCTGTGCAAGGAATTTGTCCGTCTTTTCCCTTTGAAGCTGTTCTGTTAAATCTGGCCTTTGACACAATACACCATACGACTTAGAATCCGAACTAATTAACTATCATAACTAACCACAGATAAAATTATAAGACAACTAAAGGTTGTGCTGTTTTTCAATAAAGACAACATGATGTGGTAACAAATGAAATGACATAGCCAAAAGGCTGACCAAAGAAATGAGTCTAAATCTGTGTGTTGTTATTGTTTTTTAAAATTTTTTTTAATCTGTCCATTCAACTAACTAGCTTCTCTCAGTGCACCCTCTTTTCTCTATGTTCAGTGAATACTATGAAAAACCAGATAAGGTTAGGGGTCCCCTGGGTCCTATGACTACAAACAGGTGAAAATGGATGGACGATTTTTGAGCTGATTGTCTAAAAAAGACATGGTTGATGGTTGGGGTAATATATAAAGATAGAGACAATAGTTCTTGGGGTAGTTATAATCACGAATTTTGTTTGAATTATTTAAAACAGTTTGGTAACTCAGATTAATAATCTTTAATTAAGTGCTCGTATAATACTATTAAAAATTCAGATACCCTCACTCTTTAAAATATGTAATCAGTACTGCAACTATTACAACTAATTATAGTTATTTACCAGAACAACCATTTGTAGGATGTTTACTTTTATCTTAATAATGATGTATAAAAATTCGTAAATGAGGACATGCATTCGAAGAGAAAATAGCACAGTAAATGTTATTGTAATTCTAAAGTCATTTCTGAATGCGTCTCGAAGATGGAAAATACTTCAAAATTTTGTATATGATTTTCAAAGTTAATCTTTGATACGACTAATAGTTGAGTAAAAGGACTAATATTCAAAAGAAGGACTAATAGTCATAAAAATCTTAAAATATAATTTCCATAATGGATATACATGTTATGATATTGTATGACACCGTATTGGATCAGAGGCCCGAAAATCCAACACAATGGAGATCTCATATCCTCACAAAATTGTGAAAAGTAACATTAAAAACTTAATAAACCAATACAAAAAATATATATCACAAGGCAACACCAAGTCTATAAGGATAACCGTAATTAATAGTTTATTTAAAAATGTCTTCGCTCAACGGATACAGAAGTTACTTTCAGCATCGGGGCCAAAAAAAAAAAAATTAAAATGTCCATATTCTTATGCAGCCATGAACTATTTTTCTAATATGCATACAATTTTTAAAGATAATGTGTCGAATTAATTAGAATGCCATAAAATACATCAAAGAACAATACTAGTGCAGTGGGGAGGGGCATGTTGAAAATATTCCGATGTCTATTGGTTATTCAGACGAAATTTTTCTTCTTATTTTTTTCTTAATTATCATTTTTGAATTAAAAGTAATTTTTATTAAAATTGAGTTTTAAAAAAAACTTGAAGTTAAATGTTATTCTAAAACAAAAGAAAAATGATTCTAAGGGGCCACTTGGAAGCTGCAAGGCCCGTTTGCTTTGCGTAATTGGTAATCCGGCCTTGTGTGTTTCCTATTATATTGCTAAACTTATCAAAAAAATTACTTTTCCCCAATATAGAATACAAGAAAAGTAGTATTGGCGACAAAACGAAATATATTTTTCTCACGCTAAATAAAAATTAGCACTCATAAAAAAAAACATAAAAGTAATTGTTTGAAAACTTCAATATCGATAACAAATTGGTTGGTACCCGAAAAACAAAAATGTAATTACACAGGAGAATAACAAGTAAGGTTTGCACTAATATTAATAAATAATGCAATAATGTAATACAGACAAATAAAAATTATATACAGTTTTTTTTTATTAAAAACAATAACCCGTATAATCGAGTTTTGTTTTAGTTTGCGCGTTTTGTTTATAAGAAAGGTATTACGTATAATAGCTTTGTCCAAGAAGCACTAAACCTATGTCCTGTTTGGTATATAAATACTACTATGAAATTCCCCTATTGACCAAATCACAGTTTATCTTCTCGAAATTCCAGCCGCCGAATGCGTTTCTTCAGAAGTCCTTTCATAAATGTTACACTCCACAGCCAGTTTTGAAAAAATTATTATTACAATTTATTCAAAAGTTATGATTCCATTTTTCCCCCTTGTTTTATACCATTTAATTTTTGATGCATAATGAATCTATTTCACAACTTTTGGAGTTTTAGAATAAAAAAAATAATAAGTTATGACTGGAAGGGTAACAAAAGTAAAGTGATCCCCTAATTGTTTTGAGCAATGTATTTTTTCTATGGTTCTATACGAAGAGGAATCGTTAATTTTGATTTTATCTTTTGAAAGCCTACACCTAAAAATAATACCAGAAAGAAAATATGCTGTTGATCCCATAATTAAAGGTCGAGCAAAATTTGGCGAATATCACCATTTGCTTCCGGAATTTAAAGAAGATCCGTCAAATTTTTATGAATATTTTCGGATGGAATCCTTTACCTTCAATTACATTTTGAAAATGATTGAAGGTAAATTAATCAAAGATTAGTGCAAATTTCGTCAAAACATTTTCCGTATCCATTCCAGCCAAATCAAAATAAACCTCAGAATTACCGCACCACGTGACTAAACTAAGCGCTGAAATCTGAAAACCAGAATGAATATTTCATTCCGGAAAAAACCAGACGCTTATTTTCTGCTCGCCAGGTCGGCGCATGCGCACTCACTTGAAATAAGTAGTCGGGTTAGAGCGGGTTTTCGGAAATCAGAAAACCAGTCCCACTGAGAGCGTACCCAAACTAAGCCCCGGGAGAAGTTCCCCCTTTCTTAGAATCAGGGACCAGCCACACAACGCTAATTGACTCCTGCAGAGCGACAGATAACAGCGTCATTAGGTCATAGGGTTGCTGTAAATGTACATTTCATTTCTGTGTAACTTTTCGTTGAAAATTTCTAAAAAATACAAATATTTACATTAAAATTTTTATAACAATTTAAATCGATGTGGAAAAGTATATTCTGTTTACGAGTGAAAGAATTTTTGCTCTATCTTTATTCGTTAGAGAGTTGTGTTACGTTAAAGTTAGAACTTAACGCGCACTCAATTTTTTACACACTTCAAACAATTATTATAAATACTAAATATGTGATTTTCACAAAACAAATTACTGTTATGAAATCTACTCCTTTCGTTCTTTACAATGATACAAAAAACTAGTAACCTTTTATTAAAATTGTGTCGGTAATTGACTTGCAAATATTCTCCATAGGAATAACATTACGATTTTCAAGATGTGAAATACTGAATGGAGTCCTGTTGTCTTTCAGCGGCTGCTCGGAGGGAGGAAAACTAAATTGTTTGGTTTCTTGTGGCAGAGCTAGTGGCGTCCGCCGCAGAATCATAGACGGCAGCACGACACAGTTGCAATTAGCTGGTAACTTATGATCAATTGAATTGCATAAAATTTTATTTCTAATAGATCATTCTAAATGCTATTCAAAACTTCTTTAATAAGAATTTAAACTTGACAACCTTTCACACGAATATTACTCAACTGCACTAGGATTATTGTTGTATAACCAAGTAGATCTGACAGATTTTCTTTCACACTTAGTTTTATATACAGATTATAGATGGCAGCACAATACTATATAAACGCAATGCTATATTAGTATTGTAGAGTGAAGTGAAAAATGTTTTTTAAAAAAACTTTCTAATGAATACATAGAAAATAAATGAGAAAATTAACTGGGAACGTTTTTCTAGCAGAAACTTTGAATTTTATTTTCAGACAAAAAGGACTTAAATATTCACATTAATTACACTAAATTATCTTCCGTAATCATTTCATTAGAGTATATTTTAAATATATACAATATTTCTTTTGACTTGAACCAGCTATATGAATTGTCAAACTCAGCATAATCTGAAAAAAAATTAAGTAGTAATTAAAATAAAATACTAGGGCAATGTAAAGTAAGATAACTAAATTTGAATCTCTCTCCAGTGATAGACAAATTGCACACGTATATTTTTTAATGTTTATTAGGTTTGTCCAAAAATATGTTCAATAAAATATTTTCATCAGTAAGGTGACGACCTTTTCCGACCAGAGCGCTACATTTCCGAGATTTTGGATCCATTTGTGGCAGCATATTGACTGAGGAGGAAAAGACCTACAGTTACTTCCAACAGGATGGTGCAACTGCCCACTCATCCCAAAAAACCCTGAATCACATCTACAAAACCTTCGATTCGGACAGAGTTGTGAGCAGAGGTCAGTCTGGTCTCGGCCCTCTTTGGCCACCCAGGTCACCTGATCTGTCAGTGTGTGATTTCTTTTTGTGGGGAACCCTCAAGTCGAAGGTGTACAGCAACAACCCCCAGAAACTCTCGAAAAACAGTATTTAACTTCTCAAACCACGTCAATTCGTGCTCATTCGTGCAATCGGGTGTGTCATTCGTGCAATCGACAAGAACATTACGCCCGCCACTTTTTAGTTGAAGTTGACCAATGAAATATTTTAAAAATATCTTAGGAAACGCACAAAATCTTCGAATCTCCACCCATTCGAAGGCGAATCGTTCGCTTTGCGTTTCAGTTAAATTTCGGCCTCAGTCGTAGTTTGATTCAAGCGTTCAAAACGTGTGAAATAGCCAATGTATCTACCTATTCGGAAGAGATAAATGTAATCTTCGCTCACTACGCATGCGCTGGATGGGGAAGCATCGCCTATACGCGAATTCTAACAAACTACCCAAACGAAGATAAAACGATGATATCACGCTGCACCTTGACGTGCGTCTTCGGTCCTAAACCAGGGCTTAAACCAACTTAGAAACAAAAAACTGACCCTTTAAAAAAAAAGGTTTTACGTATATGCTTTGTACAGGGTGAAGCAAATAAAAGTGGCCCCAACGTGGAGATAAGAATACGACAGAAATGTTGCCAAGTCAAAAACCAATACAAAAACAGGTTTGCTAACATGAAGCCATTGATCGCTTCAATATTAAGCCCAAACAAACGCTTGGCGACTTATTGGTCGGCAACTACGCTATGGTTTGAAAAGCTAGTTGAAATGAAATATAAACAAGGTTAGAAAAGCTCTGATCAAAAAAAGTTCCCACTAGTGATTATTTCGGTTGTTATTTATCGTAGAGAATCGGACCTTTCTGTTTTTGTTAATACAAAACCACAACATTCTAAAGTGATTGCAAGACCCAGAATCTGGTGTTCAGACCTGTTTCGGAATGTTTTTGAACTTGTTGACAGCAGATCTTCTGGTCACATTTTTTCCACGAATTCGTTTTAATAATATTTTCTACAATCAACACTCTCTGCTGTACTGTGAGTTTCATATTCACCTGTGAATTGATCAACTTACACTCTTAATACAAACGAGCGGTTTTAACTCAGTCTGAGTTAATTTCCACTCCTTTCCGTGCCGAAAATGCACTTCTCCTATAGGAGTGAATTTCACTCTTTTTCGGAGTGGGTAAAAAAAATAAAAGAAAACAATCTGCGTCCTACACTCTTAAAACGAGCGGTTTTAACT
>JAFNEN010001472.1:0-28304 GCA_019343175.1 Oedothorax gibbosus | reverse complement strand
CGTTTAATTCAAAAATTACAAAAAATATCGAAAAAATACAAGCTGCATTGTGGAATCTTTTTAGTGACTTTAAATCCTTTTCTAGTATTTTTTTTGTAATTTTAGAATTAAATGGTATTTTTTCGTAGTATTTTTCTCCTTAAAGTGGCAGCAACACTGGCAATTTTTCTCTCTTTAAAAAGCCTCCATGCCCGTCCCGTCGTTAGCATTGGAGGTCACGTGATCAGCCAATCTAATACTTTAACTATGATATCTATGCTAAAATAGAACTTAAACGAGTAAAATTGAAACAACCAATGAAATCGCAAGAAAAGCAAAAATGAAAACAGGAAATTTGCATAATCTAAAACAACCCCATTCCAATAAACTGAAACTTCACCTCAGATACACAACTCTATTAACTACTACTATTGCAGCATCCATTAGACGAAGGATGCATTAAACACAAGGATCGTTTGGAAAAGATATTTAAGCTGCTGCTGCTACTTATTGTATCTGAATAGCCGTGCAAGGGGAAACACTTCCTAAGCTCTTAATGGCCGTCCATGCGATCGATGTTATTAAAATTGGTTATTGGTTGCTTGGTTATTATGATGATGATTGCCAGTAGTTTTACTGAGACTGCAGTTGTGTTAATTAAAGGTTGCCGGTAACTTTTTAAAGACTGTCGATGGTGTTTATTTATTTATAAAGGATATTTATTAATTCTGCTAATGGGTTCTTTGATTGCCTTTGATGGTCAATGTTGGTAATGTCAATGAGTGGAATGCTTTACCAGATTATGTGGTGTATTCGAAGAGAGTAGAAGATTTAAAGAAAGAATCTTGATAGTCTTTGGAAACTGGTAAACTATTAGATTTATTTTGGACCAACATTGCTGGCTCTGGCCTGTTGTTGGTCGACAAATTTTTGTATTTATTTGTATTTGTATTAAGACTACCGAAGTATTAATTAAGGATAACCAGTCGTTTTATAAAGGTGTATATTCGTTAGGGACTTCCAGCGGTTTTTATCAAGAATTCATATACCTTCAAGATTGCCGGTAATGTTATTAAGACGGCCGATGACGTGTGTAATTAATAAATAATTGTCAGTTGATTTATTATTACTGTCAATGGGTTCTTTGAATTAATGGTTGTCTTTGATGTTATTAGGTTAGGTTAGGTTTTGAATTATCGTCGCACTAGAGCTACACGAGAGCTATTGGCGACGGGCGTCGTATTTTAGAACCACAGTCAAGTGACGTCTTTGATGTTATTAAGTTTGATGACTCATTAATTAAGAATTACCAGTTGTTTTGTAAAGAATGTCGATGTATTCGTCAGTGACTTCCGGTAGTTTTTTAATTATGACGGCCGAAGATGATTGTATTGCCAGTACTTATTTAAGACTGCAGTGGTCAGCAATTAAGGGGGAATGGGCGCGCTTTACCGCGGGTCTCCAAACTCAAGTTCGTCAGTGTTAATCCAATGGCGAAAATAATATTTTCTCTGCCACATTTCTCCGGCTGTATTGAATATTTTTACAAACGGGTTTTTTTAAATAATAAATGTAGATAACTTACAGGTCCCGACCTTCCCACTTTTAGAAATTGCTTCGAATATTTTGTGTAAAATTAGTTATTGAAAATTAAAAAAAAATATTCGAACCCATTTCAAAAAGTGGGAAGTTCGGGTCCTGTAAGTCAGCTACATTTATCACATAAAAATACGCTTGTAAAAATATTCAATACAGCCGGAGAAATGTGGCAGAGAAAATATTTTTTTCGCCATAGGATTAACACCGATGCACTTTGCTTTGGAGACCCCCGGTCCAGCGCGCCCATTCCCCCTTAAGACTGCCTATTATGGTTGTTTACTAGTAAATGATTACCGCAGTTGATTTATTAATGCTGCCAATAGGTTGTTGGAATTAATTATTGTGTTGGATGTAATTAAGACTGCCGACTTTTTGTTGCTACTACTTAGAAAGTGGGAGATGTAAAAAGTGGAGCCTAAAGTGCAAAGTAAAAAGTACTTTAAAAACACGTAGCGGACAACCAGAAAACGTAAATATTTGTGCCCGATAAGGTTTCTGCTCTTCTACTTCTATTAATTTTCTATGCGAGAAAAAAATTGCTTTGAAAACAGTAATTTTTACTCAATAAAATTTTTTTAAAGATATCCTTTCGCAAACAAAGCTCAATCAAAAAATTAGTTGCTGTTTTACTAACAATTGAATGCAAAAAAGCAACAATTTAATACAATGTTGACAACTTAAAAAAAGACAGGTGAAACCATATTTGAATTTATTCACATCCTATACTTTTAAAACAGCGAAATGAGAATTTATATGATACCGAACCAAAGAGAAATTCTCGAAAAAGCATTTACTTGGGTAATGCCCTGTCTCACAGTCTTTGGCTTTTACGGGCTAGTTTCTAGCTTACACACTACGTTTATAACGTAAAAAGTGGAAGGTATTATAATCGTTTAGCCCGTCCGTCTGTCCGTCACCAAATTCCATAGCCCAAACTACAAATGCTACGACGAGTGTGATACGTCAAAAAAATTTAGCGCATCGAAATTAGAATACATTGAAAATTTCAGAAAAAAGTTCCAATTCGAAGTACTTCAATTATTTAAAAAGCTGCAAAATTTAATGCTCATTTAAAAAGCATGGGAAGCCATTTTTATTAGAATTTAATCACCATTGCCATTCGCAACAATCGCTCGAGAAACTTTAATTCTTTTAGACAATGAATTAAAATAAATTTATATTTGCGACATCGATCCGTTTGAAATGACGTCAAATATATTTCACTACGAGATTCTTTGTACGTTGATATGAAATGTTTTAATTATATTTAAAAGCGAGGAATATTAAAATTTATTCTTTGAAATATAACTAAATTTTTGCAAACGATAAGTAAAAATTATTGAATTTTAGAAATAAAATACATGAAACTAGCCAAATGTAGCATGTAAATGTTTAATATAGAATATCAATGCTGTGTTTGTCGCCTTTTTATCTGTTAAACACAACTGTGGTGTGGAAGCGGGTTAAAGTGACAGATTCTGTTACAAACCCCTACTTGTTTGGTTCCATTGAAAAATAGGAAATAAAAAGTAGAATTAATGTAGTACAGAATAACCCGTTTATAGCGTCTTTCAAGGGACCGCGATGTGCATAACGTTATAAACGAGTTACTTTACAAACAAGGTTGAATATAAAGAGCGGTAAATCACGCAAACTACTATATATTATGTACACAAGTTATTAAGGGGATACGGTACCCAAAACATTATTTTTAGAAATAATAACAAAAAACTTGTAAATTATAGCGGTTTTATGTAATGTTCAATATAAATAAACATTTTCTAGCAATAAAAACAAATATTTACAAGTAGTTTTTCATTTATTTAAAAAAAGTCAGAATTTTGAACTTTTTTAAATCGCTATTCCTCTTTCAATTTTGAAAATAACTCCACCAAACTTTTATAATTTGTTTTTAGTACTATTTGTTCAAGAACTGTGCATGGATTTTAAAATGTGAGCTACAGTTAAAAAGTAACATGCATTTATACTGAAAATCACAAAAAATTACAAATTATTGAATTCAACATTTAAAAAAAAAACAACTATACATAGTAGACCTTATTTCATGCACAATTTTGTGCACCATTTATATAAGAACACAGGTTAAAAATTTCAAGATTCTAACTTAATTTGCAAAAAAGCCTTAGGGATTTATTAAACACAAGAAATGAAAAACGCGAAACCGAGAAAAAAGGTTGGAAGCAGACGAAATACGTATTCAAACTTATAGGAATGACTCCAGAAAATATTCAATTACTTTTTTTCTACAAAAGATATCATTATGAAACTTTCAGTAAATGTTCAGAAATATATTGTAAATAATAAGAAGTAAAAAGTGAAAAATCGATAGTTTGACCAATTTTTGAGTACCGTATCCATAAAAGTTATAAAATGACATCTATTCAATATATTGAACAACTTTTAACCCAATGTGCTATTAGTACCTAACAGCCATATGACGAGTATGTGACGAAAAGCGATATCACATACAAGTCACTGAAGATCGCTGTGATGTCACATTCAAAGTCACTTTTTTGTCACATAGAATGTCCGCTTTTGTTACGTATCTTCTACGTCACATGGATATCGATGATATCGCAGCAATGTCGCATTTTGACTGGGATTTAGATGACATCAGTGCGATATCTCATAAAAGTCACAATATGATGTCACTGCAAGATCGCATAGTGATATCCCTCTGATATCGCATACCAGTCACATTGGCGACTTACGCGATTTCACTGTGATGTCACATACTTGTCTCATTGCGACTGTGACCTACACTCTTAAAACAAAAGAGTGAAATTCACTCCTATAGGAGAAGTGCATTTTCGGCACCGGAAAGGAGTGGAAATTAACTCAGGCTGAGTTAAAACCGCTCGTTTTAAGAGTGTAGGACGCCGATTGTTTTCTGTTATTTCTTTTACCCACTCCGAAAAAGAGTGAAATTCACTCCTATAGGAGAAGTACATTTTCGGCACGGAAAGGAGTGGAAATTAACTCAGGCTGAGTTAAAACCGCTCGTTTGTTTTAAGAGTGTAGAGTGACAAAAAATTACGTTGCAGCGACGTAACTGTGACAAACCTGGCTGTTAGATATTAGTACCGTCAGTAACGCGTTACTTGTAACGCCGTTACTTGTAACAGTTACTTTTTTAGGTAACGTCTCTCTAACGTAACTGGGGAATGCTCCAGTTTACTACCGTCAATGCGGGTAACTTTGGTCCAAAATCATAGGGTTTTTTTTACAAAAGAAGAAAAATTTAACTACAAACACAATTTAAACACTTAAAAATCATTATGCATTCTAAGCATTGTACTTTTAATAACAATTTCCAAGCATTTTTGTTAAATGTTATAAATTAAACAAAAATTGGTGTTAGTTTAAAAAATTAGGACACTGTTAGGATCCGGGCGGGTAACTTTGGTTCAAGCATGAAATACATAAGAAATATACTTTTTAATATCCTTAAAGGCTGTGTTATCGAATTAAATAGCAATATTAAAATATTTAAACATAAAAATAACAAAGTTATAAGATACATAGTTATTAAAAATGGTACATAACTTAACATTTGCATTACAGTTCATTGTAGAATGACATTATACACTATGAATGCCAGTATTGATTGTCGCTTAAAAGAAAAGTAAACTTGTATTTTAATAAGGGAAAATAACTTAATTTTAAAAGATTTAATAACAAATATCTTTCTAAAAGGCAAACGATTTTATTATAAAAGGAACAAAAATAATATATTCGTAATTAGGAATTTGAAAATATTTACATTTCTACATTTGCGATTTTGAATGTTGTACGTTTCTTGCATTTTATATTTATCTATTTAATGTTTAAAATCGTTTAATTTAAAAGAAAAATCATCTCAAAAATGTGTTATCATAAAAGAAAGACTTCTTCAAAATTAGTTAAACAAAATACACTTTTACATACATTTTTTAAAGTGTAATGTTCCATAAAAAAATCCTTACATCTTGGACCAAAAATACCCGCATTCATCGGCAAAAGTTTCCCAGTAACCAATATTTAAGTATAGCATAAAAAGTATTCAACTTAGATTAAAACTAATGGTGTAATATTCGTCCCCATAAATAAAATAATGGAATAGTGTGTTTTATTTAGCTATTTTCAATATTTTTTAGGTGTTCCAGACAAAAGTTGGAAGAAATGAATTTTTGTCATTAAATGCTCGTAAGAAAGAAAACGTCGTTTGTAGTATTGCCAGAATTAGAATTTTTTTTTGACATGAAATGAAAGGCAATGTTTCCACCTTTTCGAAAAATGTAAAACAATTTAAAATGGGATCATTTTATGAAGAGAAATTAAGAAACAAATCTTTTTCCGACGTGTGGACCCAAGGTTATCCTCCATGGCCAAAGATACCCGCTTCGACGGTAGCTTAATTTATTTTCCCCCGGTCCATAATTTTATATAGGTGGCAACTAAATTTCTAATTTGGCGACTTTTCGCATCATTTGGCGAATAAAATAAAATTAAAATAGTGAAAACGACTTTAAAAAAATCTTTAAGGCATTTTGGATAAAATATTTCTAGCGTTATAATAGAGGAGTTAATAAAGAATTGTCGTAATAAGCAAGATATTATAGCATTAAGAGGGAATGGGCGCGCTGGACCGGGGGTCTTCAAAGCAAAGTGCTTCAGTGTTAATCCTATGGCGAAAAAACTATTTTCTTTGCCACATTTCTCCGGCTGTATTGAATATTTTTACAAGCGGATTTTTTTGTGTGATAAATGTAGCTGACTTACAGGTCCCGACCTTTCCACTTTTTGAAATGGGTTCGAATATTTTTTTAATTTTCAATAAATAATTTCACACAAAATATTCGAAGCAATTTCAAAAAGTGGGAAGATAGAGACCTGTAAGTTATCTACATTTATTATTTAAAAAAAAAAGTTTGTAAAAATATTCAATACAGCCGGAGAAATGTGGCAGAGAAAATAGGTTTTTTTGCCATAGTATTAACACTGAGGCACTTGAGTTTGGAGACCCGCTGTCCAGCGCGCCCATTTCCCCCTTAAAGCATATTATGGGCAGTTCAATTATGTGGCGAATAATATAATTCAATTCAATTTACTTATGGCGTTATAAACGAGGCGTCGTTGTAAACGAGGTCACTATAACCGAGTTTAACTGGTATTATAACATTCTACCCAATGTTAGCGAGTTCAAACGTCGCTGTTTGGTACCCACTTCTATATAAATCGATGTACACCATAGATATCATAGTTAAAGTATTAGATTGGCAGATCACGTGACCTCCAATGCTAACGACGGGACGCGCGTGGTGACCAGAATAAGAGGGCAAATGGGACCAGTGTTGCCACCAGTTTTAGGAGAAAAAAACTACGAGAAAAAATACCATTTAATTCTAAAATTACAAAACAATACCATAAAAATTTTAGCTGCATTTTGGAATCTTTTTAGTGATTTAAAAAAAAAGGGGGAAACGCTTTGCTAGTATTTTTATGGTATGTTTTTGTAATTTTAGAATTAAATGGTATTTTTTCGTAGTGTTTTTCTCCTAAAACTAGTGGCAACACTGGCCCCATTGCCCTCTTATTCTGGCCTCCATGCGCGTCCCGTTGTTAGCATTGGAGGTCACGTGATCTGTCAATCTAATACTTTAACTATGATATCTATGATGTACACTCATGTACAAAATTATCTTCACATGATTTTTTGGGGTTTTTCTTAAGAACTAATTTGAAAATTGTAATTTGCTTTTGACGACTTGTAACACGCACTTCAACACATTTCGTTGCATTAATAATGCCTCTATTGTAGTTAGGTGGTATGGTGAAGAAGGGTTAAACGCCTTTGTGAAGGGAAGGGCCTTTTGGACTACCAGGATCGTAAAAAATCTATAAAAAGATTATTTCTATAACAAAGTATTTATCTAAACGTTGACAAAAATTCTGTAAAAGAACAAATATTTATCTAGAATATTTATAACCACTTTCAAAAAACAGCTATCTGTTTTTTGCGTTAAATATGCCCATAAAATCGTTATTTATCTATGAAAATAACAAACTTTTTCGACATCTAAGATACTTATATAAAATAAGTAAATGGCTTTTGTAAATTTCAATGCAAAAAGTTTGTTTAACAAGGAGTTGAAACGAGACGTTTTTCATTTTTAAAAATATTCTACTTGAAGATGGAAAACTGTACAGTAACTCATTTGTATTGACTAACCATCCTAAATATACCCCCGACTGTTGCCATAATATTTTTTACTTGTGATTTAATATTTGTTTTTTTTTGTGTTTGTAAATTTACATCATATACTTTTTTTATGTTCGCCAATATGGTCCTTGTGACCCTTGATGTTCCGTCTACTGTATTATTTCTTTTGTATTTGTTTTCCCCTTAAATTATTGTCTTAATATTTGTGCAATAAAAAATTATTATTATTATTATTATTATTACTATATATATTATTATAAGCATAATTAAATCGTTTTACTTTACTTTAAAAAAACTGCGGGGCGGGAGTTTACAAAGAGAGCAATTCGTTCCACAAAATGTAAAATCCTTATTTATCCACGAAAATAAAACTTTTTAGGCATTAACAGGTTTAATAAAATAGTTTCATGCAAATGTCAGCGCATTTTTAAAAATAATGAGTTATAAATAGTAACATGAGGTATTGGTAATTGGTCCTTTTCTGCTTATATGTGTCAGACATTTCCCAAATTTTTTACATGATTTTATTTCAAATAATATTGTTCAACTGATATGTAAGCGGCGATTCCAAGTTCAGAAATTCGTAGAATATGCAACTGATTTAGCGAAACGTTATTCAGCAATTGAAGGTTCGATTCTGAGAAGGGAAAAAAAAGAGGAAAGCTTCTTCAAATTGAGAAAAAGTAACTGTAATTTTGTGGAACAATGGACAAGTTGCATGAAACGCAAAATTCAGAATATATATGTTTTTCTGGTAGATTAGAAGCTGCAGATTCCGAATATAAGCTTAAATATTCACAAATATGTTTAATTTCGACAAAAAATGCATTTGAAATTTGCCGAAAATGTACGTCACTGAAAACAGCACTGACGTCCAATGTTATGCTTTTGGCGATGTTTCGATCTATGCTTTAATACACTTTATAAAATAGTAAACCTTACAATTTCTGCGAAACCTCATTAAAAGCATTAAAAAAAAATTATTTTTAACCGGTTCATATCAAGGAATTTAAACAGCTTGTTCCAAGTTTGGTTGTTAGTTAAAATATACACACACTAGAGCGCGTATGAGCTATTGCAGAGAACTATTGATTGTTGGATCTGATCGGAATAGTCAGGTGAAATCGTTCAACGTTTGAAGAAATTAACTGGAATGAACTTGACATGTTTCTGTAAAATAGCATAACTTTTTTAAGAGTTTGATAAAAATGAAAGCACGTTTCAGTTTCAAAAGCGATACAGTGAAAAATGATACGAAATAACACGCCAAGAACAAAAAAAAAGCCAACCGTGACGTCATTTGTTATGCTAAGAGAGGTTTAACAAGAGTGGCATATCACTAACTTTAAAAATGAATTTAAAAATAAATGCATCTTTAAAACCAGAAATACTTGAGTTTTAGAGGTTTTTTAATATGCTTAATCGAATACAAATGTTTCTGGAAAACGCTGTAGTTGTCCATTGGTCGCTTTGTGGACGTAGCGAATGATTTTAACAATACTACCTAGTAACATTGTCATTAAATTGGACATTGCTGAATGTGAGTTAAAATATTAAATTTTAACTGATGTGAAGAACTTCTTCAAGAAACATAATTAAATCTACTCCTTTCAATGAAGTGGAATTATTTCCAAATGACAAGTACAAAAATAAGAGGAATACATTAACTAATTAATTAAATAATGAAGAAATCCTTTTTATATTAATTACAAGCTACATTCACCCTACATGTTATTGAAACCATAAAAAAACCATTGAAATTTCTTTATCTGAAAGTATACGTCATTTCTTTGATAGAAATAAAAAGCTAAATTTCATTTTCTCTATCCTAATCTTTTCCGAAACCTTTAAAACAACAAATTAGACGTTGCAAGAAAAAAAAATCTTACCGGGAAAAAATACTACGAAATAACAAATGCCCCCCTGATGATAATTAAAATAAATGCAATCCAGCTTTGGTTTGAAGATGTCACAGTTGGTAGACGTCTAGAGCTTTATGGATAAGTAACGCACAAATAATATATTTGTAATAAAAAATGGCTATTATGTGTAATAAACATAGTTTTAATGAAATAAAAAATAGCATTTTTGTAATAAATTTTTTTCTAACAATTGCTCCTAAATATTCTGCATTTGCTCCTAGACTTTTGGGTTTGTCGCACTGATTGCGCCTAAATTTTTTTGATGAATTTTTGAAACTGCTCTTATCGTTATACTTGTTATTTGAAAATAAATTTACTTTATTAAAACAATCAATTAAAAGGTTTTTTTTATGGCTAAGCTCTTTCCTCCCTTCTCAGAGTAGAACCTTTTAAATACTGAAAAGACGTTCCGCTAAATCAGCTGCATATTATATGAATTGGTAATCACTACTTATATACGAGTTTGTGGCGGTGTGCCTTGTGATGAACTAGACCTGCAGCTTTTGCCAGAGCAGCTAACCAAAATTCAACTAATTATATCAGGTGGCGCTGCACTTCCGACCACAGGCTATATAAGCTACGTCGCCGACCGGAACACTCTCCTGTTTCTTAATTTTCCCATGGCACTTGTCACGACCTTTCCCCTGGTCGACATGCCACGTATTTTCAACTTGAGTTTTATGCTTTGTTAAGTTTGTACAATGGTTAGGAATTTATATTTATATTAAGTTTATTATGGTTGTTGGAATAAAGATTGATTTTATATGAAACTTGGAATTTTCTTCAACATCCCACTTCTGACACCATAAGTTGAACTATATTATTTGAAGTTAAATAATGTTAGAAAAATTGAGAAATGCTTGACACATGCGCAGAAAAGAACCAATTACCAACACCTCATATAAATACTCATACTCTTTGTTTTAACACTTTTATCAATGAAATTTGTATGAAATATATTTTATATAATTTGTTGTGAGTATAAAAAGTTTAATTTATTTTCATAAATAAATATGGATGTTATGGGGTGCGTATACCCCAAAAACGGGCAGATTTATTTTTAATGATTATAAATATCCTAAAATACTCATGTTTACAAACTTTTACTGAATCAAAACGGCCATTCTAAATTTTTGAAATTCGATTTAGGTATCACTTGATTCATCTTACAAAAATTATTTAATACTATGATCTTATATTACTCTATATATTTTGTTTATTCAGATAAACTGAAGCAGAAATCGTATTTTCAATTTTTAATCGTTGTAATCTATAATAATAAAAGAAAGAGTCTGTCTGTCTGTTATCGGATCGTAAAAGACCTACATATACTGCCCTCAGAAATTCGAAATTTTTAAGATAGATTCCCTTTAATACCAACGTGTGCACCTGAGGCTTAGTTTTTTCATATTTGTTCCATTTTTAGAGAAAATTCGAATTATCTGAAAAAAAATACACCACTTTCGCTCAAATCCGATCATTTTTTCTCTTTCCTGATGCCATCGGCTGAAAAAATTAAATAAAACTTTGAACGAAAACATTTAAAATTCAAAATGTTTATTTTTTATTCTTTTGCCATTACTTTCAGAAACTAAATTTATTATTTGAAAAATAATTGACACGTTGACGTAATTCCGCCAGTCTTCATTCCCGGATTTTATTGTGGGTTTATTTGATGATTTTTTCATTGATTTTTTTGTTGACTGCATGTATGCATATTTAAGCAATAAATGTATAGTTAAGCTATTACTGAACTATGATGGTTAATAAAGGCCATCGCACTAGAGCTATTAGTGTGTTATGTCTTTATTTTTTTTGCCAAATACGTTGCCAAACTCGCCAAATTATTAACTAAAATTCGCCAAATAGGCAATTTCTTTTATAAATAATTTATAGGCTGGTCGGTTGTTCGTGTTTGAGCTGTATAATGGGTGTGGGTAGCTATATCTATTTTCTCGCCAAATTATTTCCCAAAACGCGCCAATTGAGCTAAAAGGTTTTATGTATTTATGAGGGAATTGTGATGGCATTTATGAGTGCATTTTACAGCGTATTTTTCATTTTGGAATTTTAAGGCAATGAAACGGGATTTTATAATTTATAATGAGCGGAAACAATAATAAGTTTATGATCCTATAACAGGTTATATGGTAAACATATTTGGAACGATCTGATATTTTTTTTTAATCCGTGCGAAGAACGGGTATAAATTTGCTAGTGAGGTAATAAACATTAAGTGAAAAAAACTTTTTTAAAAGCAATTTTAAATGGATTTTTGTCCTTAAAAACATTAATTTGTAAACAATCAAGCCAAACATTCTCTAGATCAAGAGAAAAGAAAAATAAATCTTTCAAACAATTTTTTTGGGGAGAAAATATTATTCTAATTAAAAAAAAACGGAAAAAAGTGTGTATTGACAATTGACAAGTTGCATGAAACGCGAAATTCATAATATGTGTTTTTCTGGTACATTCAAAGCTGCAGATTCCGAATGTAAGGTTAAATATTCACAAATATGTTTAGTTTCAACAAAAAATGCATTTGAAATTTGCCGATAATGTACGTCACTGAAAACAGCTCTGACGTCAACTGTTATGTTTTTGGCGATGTTTCGATCTATGCTGTAATACACTTTATTAAATAGTAAACCTTACAATTTCTGCGAAACCTCATTAAAAGAAGACAATATTATTTGTAACCAGTTCATATCAAGGAAGTTAAACAGCTTGTTCCAAGTTTGATTGTTAGTTAAAATACACACACTAGAGCGCGTATGAGCTATTGCAGAACTATTGACTGTTGGATCTGATCGGAATAGTCGAGTGAAATCGTTCAACGTTTGAAGAAATTAACTGGAATGAACATGACATGTTTCTGTGAAATAGCATAACTTTTTTAAGAGTTTGATAAGGATGAAAGCACGTCTCACAGTTTCAAAAGCGATACAGTGAAACGTGATACGAAATAACACGCCAAGAACAAAAAAAGCCAACCGTGACGTCATCTGTTATGCTAAGAGAGGTTTAACAGGAGTGACGTATCATTAACTTTAAAAATGAATTTAAAAATAAATACATCTTAAAAACCAGAAATACTTGAGTTTTAGAGGTTTTTTAATATGCTTAATCGAATAAATATGTTTGTGGAAAACGCTGTAATTGTCCATTCTTAAAACTAGTCGCGACAACTGTGACTAAATTAATTTTATGGTCGCACAACGAAACATTTTGGTCGCAATTTGCGACCGGGAATTTCGAACCCTGGATAAGAGTAATACATTAAATAGCGAAAAAATCCTTTTTATACCAATTACAAGCTCCATTCACCGTACATGTTATTGAAACCATAAAAAAATCACGGGAATTTCTTTGGCAAAAAGAAGTATACGTAAAATCTAACCAAGAAAAAAATAACTTTACAGTTTATTTTTTCTACCTTAATCTTTTTCTCAGTCTTTAAAACAACACATAAGGCGTTGTAAGATGTTGAAAGATTATTTTCCGAAAAAAACTTTTTGTCTGAAACATTTATTTTTATCTTTCTTGGTAGCTGTTTAGGGAATGTTTCTTGATTAATTCAAAACTACATTTTTTAAAGTAAAAATCCATTAAAAAATCGCTTTAAAAATGTGTTTTTCAGTAACTGTTTAATTACTCATTACGGCGATTGGAAAAAAAAATTGCCCAGCAAAAATTGGCTGTTCATTTAATAAACAATATAAACGATATAAGAACTATAAGAGATAGAGAGTAGAGAGAGAGATAGAGAACTATAAGAACTAATAGTACTAAACAATTTATTTAGGATGATTCAGGTGATAAATAAAATTAATTTCAAAAACTTAGAATGAACATTTTTATTCGGTAAAAGTAAGGAGTTAATGGCATTTACAAAACAGTCGTTACTGGGTCAAACCTTAGAAAGTGTAAACTTGGTTTTACTGCATCAGATTAAAATTTTAGTTTTTAATCGAAAATTTAATTACCTTTAAAAAAATTGTTATATTTTATGTAGAAGAAGGTTATGCATTTCTCTTCCATAATTAAAATTTTAAAATTTAGTAAAATAATGAAATTTACAATTAAAAAAAAATATTTGTAATACTGGAAAAGCTGACAGTCAGTTGACAGGTATATACAGGGTGGCCCAAAAGTAGCCTAACAGTTAATGTTGTACCATTGGTAAGAACTTTGGGTTATTTAGAACAAGTATTTGACATAGCCAACCAACAAAACTAAGCACGACTAAAATAAAGTCGTACTACAGCGTATCTTATCCAAAGAGTAGCAATTCGCGGACTTCGATTGGTTTAATTTCGAGATATCTTCGGTTTATTGGACCTTACCGACCAGGCTATCCCGGCCCCGTTTATTTGTTTGATGCTCTAGAAAGCAGCACCTTCGGGATTAAGAATGTAAATATATGTATGTAAATAAAGCTGTCACTTTTGATTATGGTTCTTAATAACGATGCAGGTCGCCAATAACTCTCCTGCAGCTCTAGTACTACGATAATTCAACCAAACTAAACTTAACTTGTATTAAAATAACTGTTTCTGTATAAATAACTGTATACCTAACTAACTGTTAGGCTACTTTTGGGCCACCCTGTATTTCAGAGGCTCAAGGAAAAATTCCAACGGATATTACAATGGGAAAAGAGTTTTGTTAAATACAATAAAATTCAGATTTAAACATAAAAAAGTTTGGTTTCAAAGGAAATTTTAACGATGTGCTAACTATTTCCTCCCCGTTTATAGTTAAAAAATATATTTAAAAATTGCTGTATTGATAACTAAGCCATATTAATTGCAAGGATGACACACATAAATATTCTTTTTAAACGTAAAACACCATCAAAATATGCTCTAGAAACAATAAATTTCTTGAAAAGTTTTTAAATTAACACAATTTGTCATTTTTAAATGCGAAGTGATCGTTCCCCGGATAGCCATTATGTTCACATTCATTATTCTACATTTCAAAAAAATTCTATAGTATTATTCAGAATTTTTTTAAAAGTACTTTGTTGTTGTTGTTTCTAATGCCAATCGGTAACCGAGACTGGAATAGAGAACTATCCGATTTTAAAGCGAAGTGGGGCGGTTTCCATTTTTATTGAGCGCCACAAGGGAGGAAGTCCGACTTTTGCTCGTCAGCATGACACATCCGTTTTACAGGAAGGTCCCTTTCACACATCCATTCTCACTCACATATCGGAATTTTGATCCAGATCAAAGGCCGATAACCCCCTGATCTGGTACCCCCAGAGGTATTAATTTGGTATGATAACATGGAGGACGCTTCATCCGACTGAGCTACCGCGGCTCTTTAAAGTACTTTAAATTATTGAACACGAAAGCATAATCGAAATCAATATAACTAATATATACTAATGTAAACAAAATTTCAATAGAAAAATATCTCCAAAAAACTAGGATTGTGTAAACACGGCTTTCAATTACCACTCAATAAATCAACACAGTTAAAAGGAAATTTTATATCCTACAAGACAAATTCAAAGTGAGAAATCAAAGTACAAAGATGCTTGTTCAAAGAACTCTTCTGTCTGAAGATTAAAATTAAATTTTAACTGTTCTTAAACGACCTATATTTACCAACATATAAACTACCATGACAACACCCCCCCCCCCCACAAAAATGGTAATTGCAGACGAAAACAAACTAATAAAAACTTGAAACACCATCAAAATTTATTCCCAGCCTTCCTATATTTTTCCCAGGTATTACACTCTTAAAACAAAAGAGTGAAATCCACTCCTATAGGGGAAGTGCGTTTTCGGCACCGGAAAGGAGTGGAAATTAACTCGGACTGAGTTAAAACCGCTCGTTCTAAGAGTGTAGGACGTAGATTGTTTTCTTTTATTTCTTTTACCCACTCCGCAAAAAGAGTGAAATCCACTCCTATAGGGGAAGTGCATTTTCGGCACCGGAAAGGAGTGGAAATTAACTCGGACTGAGTTAAAACCGCTCGTTTGTTTTAAGAGTGTAAAACAACGGAAAACACCATTTTAAGATCCTAAAAACAGCCTATTTTGCTCGGAAATTGTTAGTCATTGTACATTTTTATTGTCTGGAGAGACCGTTAATAGGTCGACAGCTATTTTGACAATGCCCTGGACCGAACCTGGAACACTCTCGCATGCAAGACGAGCGTCATAGCAACTGGGTTCTGCAGCCCCCAAAATTTTAATAGAAAAATATTTAAAATAATAAATGAAATTCCAAACTATTCACAAACAGTTATTCCAAAATAAAAGTTTAAGGGGACGCGGTACCCAAAAAATTAAATCCAGTATTTTTATCGCTAGCATTGAAATTAAACTATGTTTACAAAGAACTAACATTCAATAAACATATACGAACAAATGATAAATATTAAAACGTAAGTTTTTTTTAAAAAATTAAAAAAATGTAACGTTTTTTTCAAAATGCTACTCCTCCTGCAATTCAAAGAATTTTGTAATGGAATTTTTTTCAAAATGTTCCCACAACATCTCTTAATAAAAGTTGGTATGGATATTGAGCTATCAGTTAAACAAAAGTTATGTAGCTTTATGTATAAAAATGGCCAAAAAATAAGATTTTTTGTAAATTATCGCCTTCATTTTTTTAAAAAATCTATTCACACTAGACCTTATCCCATACCAACTTTTGTTATATACATATATTTTTCAACACAGGGAAAAAAATTTTGGAGCTCTACATTAATTTACCTAAAAGCCTTAGGGTTTTAACCATTCACAAGTTGAAAAAATTTAATATTTAAAAAAATCAACATAAAATTTCAAAAACCATTTTACCAAACCACTATATCATTTTCAATAAACCTCCACCATTATAAAAGAATCCTTTTTTTGCAATATCCTTAGCTCACAGCATTCGAGCATGTTTAATTATTTTCTGGGCAGCCCTAAATTTTGGGTAATGCGTCCCCTTAAATTAGGAAATATTTCCAAACTATCTATTCAACAACAAACTCGGAAGTGAGAGATTAAATAAAGTACTAAGATGTTTGTTCACATAAATATTTTCTGTCTGAAGATTATAAAATTATCTTCTAACTGTTCTTAAACAAACTATATATTTACGTCAGAAAAAAACACAAAAATGGTAATTGCTGAAGAAAACAAACTTAAAAGAAACTTGAAACTCCATCGGAATTCATTCCCAGCACCCTTATCTGTTTTTCCCAGGTCTTAAAAGAACGAAACACGCCATTTTAAGATACTGAAAGATGATGATGACCCTCGGAAAACATTCTATTTCGCTCGGAAATTGTTCTTTTCAACTCTTTTTAGGAGGGTTTCTCGATTTTCTGCCGCGAATTGTTGCACGATAAACAATGAGGTGGAGTGCTTTTTTTTTAAGGGATTCAAAAGTAAATAGCGTGGTTATTTTGTACCAGCTATTTTGTGGTACACGCGATTGATAAGTGGTCACGAACATGTTGCTGCGAAGAGTTTGAGGTTTTACTATTAGTAATAATACTAATCCTAATTAATAAATAGTAGTTAGATTAATAATCCTAGTAATAATACTAATCCTAATTAAGCAAGTAATCTTAATTAAGTCTGGTAAATTGGTCGTCCTACAAGTGAGTGTCTGGTATTTTACGCTCATTTTTCATGATCAATAATAATTTTAGAATGCATTATTAATTTTGCAATTTGCATTGAAAAAAAAATGTTAATTTTACATAAAAACCAGGTTTTAAAAAAGTTTTTAAAAGTAAATATCATTGTTATTTTTTACCAGCTATTTGTGGTATACGCCAGTGGTAGGTATTCACGAACATGTTGCTATGGAGCTTGAGGTTTTACTATCAAGTCTTAAAATACAATCTTAATTTTACCATTAAAGACGACTTTGTGAATACCATTAACCGTTTTTCTTCGCAAATGAAATGGTTAAGTTTTTTTCAAAAATCGTCAGCACTTTTGAAGCATATATAACGTGCACTCAATCAACACGGAATATTAGTCGTCGGACTTTTTTTTTTTGGTTGCAAATCCGTTTACAGGTCAGAAATTTCTTTGGCAATGACCGGGCCTATACCTGGGACCTTTCAGTCAAGGCAAGTGCCTTATCAATTGGGTACCTACAAGTTAGTAATACGCAAATTAGTCAAGAACATGTTGCAAAGTCTGGTGTTTTATTCTTATTTTTCATGAACAATTATAATCTTTGAACACAATCTTCATTAAGCAATTTTGTGTTACATTACCTATACATGTTAATGGAAAATAAAATTTCCCAATTTTTTCCCCACGTCACGCAATTAGGCAAAACTAGATTTATCGAAAGAGTTATGCATATACGGTTTTTTAAAAAAACATTATGAAAATGAATATATTTTTTATTTCTAACCTTATTTAATATATAATTTTGCTCAATCTAGATAATTAAGCAGTCTGGACAATTCTTTATACACTGTGTGTAACAACACTGTGCAACTGGGTCTGTTGAAGCTATTATAAAAAACGAGGTAATTAGGAAATAATTAAAAAAAAAAAATTACTTCTTTTGCAAGTTATGTGTAATTTTTTATCAGATAATATAATGGTTGTTAAAAAAATGTTTAAAAAGAGTTGCCTTCTTGATTATTCATTATTATTCTGGTCCTAAATACAAGTTTTATATTTTAATTCTCGTGATTATGTCAAACGTTTTTATTGAACTAAAAAAACAAAAAATTACAAAACAACAAATTACGAGTAAAATATTACTTACTAGCAAATTTATACCCGTTCTTCGCACGGATTAAAAAACATCAAATCGATCCAAGTATGTGTACCATATAACCTAGCTGTTATAGGATCATAAACTTATGTTATTGTTTCCGCTCGTTATAAAGTATAAAATCCCGTTTCATTGCCTTAAAATTCCAAAATGAAAAATACGCTAGAAAATGCACTCATAAATGTCATCACAATTCCCTCATAAACATATAAAACCTTTTAGCTCATTTGGTGCGTTTTTGGTAAGAATTTGGCGAGAAAAGAGATATAGCTACAAACACTCTTATTATACAGCTCAATGGCCTTCGAACAACAAACCAGCTTATAATTTTTTTTTAAAAAAATGATCATTTGTCGCGTTTAGGTAAGAATTTGGCAAGTTTGGCAACATATTTGGCGGAAAATGAAAACAAAACCTTAATATGTAGCTCTAGTACGATGTCCTTGAACAACCATCATAGTTATAATTCACGGAAATAGCTTAAATATGGATATTTGCAATCAACAGAACCATCAATGAAGAAATCCTCACCTAAACCCACAGTAAAATCCTGGAATGGAGACTGGGCGGAATTACGTCACTTGAAACATGTTAATTATTTTTCAAATAATGAATTTAGTTTCTGAAGGTAATGACAACAGAATAAAATAAACATTTTAAATTTTAATTATTTTCGTTAAAAGTTTTATTCAATTTTTTCAGCAGATGCCATCAGGAAAGAAAAAAAAAAACTATCGGATTTGAGCCAAAGTGGGTGTAGTTTTTTCAGAAAATTAAAATTTTCTCTAAAAATAGAACATTTTGAAACCTGAAAGTTCAAAAATCATAATCTAAGTAGGAACTACGCATTTGTGCCAAGTTACGTGTCAAACAAATGTCTAGTTTATGAATCTATAAGAGACATACACACACAAAACATTTTCAGCTTCCACACTACGTTTATAACGTAAAAAGTGGAAGCTTTTATAATCGTTCAGTCCGTCTGTGTGTCTGTCCGTCACCCACTTTTACAGAACGAACCGTAAGTCTCACAAACAAGTGGGATATGTCATTTTGAAACAAAAAATCAGATTAGGCTACATTCCAAATTTCATTAAAAAATTTAAATTAGAAATTTATTTAAAATTTAAATAACTAAAAATTTAATCTACATTGAAATAACATGCAAATTCCATTTTTATTTAATATTTCCAGTGTTGCCATTTCGCTAAACGTACGAGAAGCTTTGTTTAAAATAAAAATAAAAACTTTTGAAAGAATATTTGTTTATGTGATATATAATTCAGTTAGGATTGTTGTAATATCACAATAGAGTTCCTTTGATGGTTCATTATATATGTATGAAGAAAGATGCATAGAGAATTCTAACTTGGAATAAAAAATATGCAAAGTTTCGCTTTTATTTTTAAAGCATCAATTGTACTAATTATATATTTTTTCGAACTGTAAATTAATTTAACAAACTATAAATAACTGAATTTTCGAAATAAATCTAAATGGGAAATTGTGGCGACACAAAGATATTTATTAAAAAAGATTACATGATTATTCTTCGAACTTCAAACAAATTTAGCAAACGATAAAGTCTAATTATTAAATCTGAGATAGACGATTAATGAAAATAGTTAATTTTGTCGTTTAAAAGTTTGAATGGGCTTGTTTCACGGAGGATCTGGCAATAGCTATGCGGTTTTGTTTGCATGTCTATTTCATAGACATAAAATAGAATGGACTGCGCATTGCTCTGTCAAGCAGCATCTAAAAGCGTACCAATCATGAAAATCGCCAAGAGGAGAAAGGTAGCAACATATGGCAACTTATCGCTATTGTTTCGTTAGAACTATGCCAATTGTCGCCAGACCTGAAAACCAGATACGAGTAGGCTGGCAAACCTGAACGGTGACTCACACATGTTTCCAAGTCACGTGGGTTTATAGCATCCAGCTGCATGGCGTTTTTTTTTAATGTTTTTGCAGACGATTTTTTCCCTATATTTCTTATTTTTTTCTTCTAGCTTTAATCATAATTGTTTGATTAAATTCGTCCAATGTTAGGTTATTCTTAATCATGTAATTTTTTTTAATCGTACAAGATGCCAAATTCTTGTGTAGTTGTTAATTGCACAGAGTGGCGTAAAAAAGGATTTGTCGCACTTCACAGGTAAATTTATTTAGTTCTGCATACTTTAAGTAATTGTGTTTTTTATAAACTATACTTTTTATAGAGGGAATTTATTATAAAAGAGTTCTTTTATGCTGAAGAATCATATATTGAGCAAGCAGATCTACGAAAAAATAACTATACAAAGAGAATTCGTCGTCCAAACATCTGCGATAAGTTGCCAAAAATAGCAACTTTATTCGCCGAAAAAGCAATTCATTTTTGTTCCTTTCCCAAGTTCTTTTTTATACCATTAGATTGTCGGCCTCATATGTTCAAGTCGTTGTGAAAAAACTCGCCAACTGGTCGTGATCACGTGCTGGGGTAAATCTTACCCCAGCACGTGACCCATGAGGGGATCGCCTTAGGTTGGCCAATGCGCAGTCCATTCTATTATATGTCTCTGGTCTATTTTGATATCTTCCAACAGTATTGCCACCAGTTTTAGGAGAAAAACTACGAAAAAATACCATTTAGTTCTAAAATTACAAAAACATTCCATAAAAATACTAGCAAAGCCTTTCACGTGTTTTTAAAGTCACTAAAAAGATTCCAAAATGCAGCTAGTATTTTTACGATATTTTTTTGTAATTTTAGAATTTATTTTAGAATTATTCTAACATTACAAAAAAATATCGTAAAAATACTAGCTGCATTTTGGAATCTTTTTAGTGACCTTAAAAAAACGTGAAACGCTTCGCTAGTATTTTTATGGAATGTTTTTGTAATTTTAGAATGAAATGGTATTTTTTCGTAGTTTTTTTCCTAAAACTGGTGGCAATACTGTTGGAAGACATCAAAATAGACATGCAAACAAAACCGCATAGCTATTGCCAGATCCTCCGTGAAACAAGCCCATTACAAATAGCTAAAATCCCTGTTTGTTATTAGAATTAAATCACCATTGCCATTCGCAACAATCGCCCGAGAAACTTTAATTCTTTTAGACAATAAATTAAAATAAATTTATTTGTGCGACATCAATCAGTATGAAATGACGTCAAATATATTTCACCACGAGATTCTTTGTATGTTGATATGAAATATTTTCATTCTATTTAAAAGCGAGGAATATTACATATTTATACTTTGAAATATTAATTTTTGCAAACGATAAGTAATAATTATTGAATTTTCGAAATAAAATAAATGAAACTAGCCAAATTTAGCATGTAAATGTTTAATATAGAATTAATGCTGTGTTTGGCGCCTTTTTACCTGTTTAACTAAACTGTTGTGTGGAAGCGGGTTAAGGGACAGATTCTGTTACAAACCTACTTATTATTATAGATGAATTGCTAAAGATTTTTAAAGTAAGCAATTCGATAAAAAAAAGTATTTGTTAGAATTTTAAACTCTGTTACCTATCAATTTTTAACCTTTCTTTTTTTAATTCAAAAAGAAAAAAAATCAAAAGTTGGTAATTGTCCTGGTGAAATTTTCCGTCTTTACCCCCTCCCCCCCTCGTTATAATTCCATTCTTACGTTCTATTACTAAATTTTTTTTGTTTGTTCGAAAAGAATGAATATGGACCTACATTGATTCTATCTGTCCGTACGATGTGAGCAGTACAGTAACAGAAAAGTGGCGATTAAAATTTCTTATTGCTTTTAATATTTCTAATTTTATTTGTGGAAGTGACTATTTCTATTACAAGTCTATTTTTACTTTCAATGGACAAGTTGCATGAAACGCGAAATTCATAATATGTGTTTTTCTGGTACATTAGAAGCTGCATATTCCGAATGTAAGGTTAAATATTCACAAATATGTTTAATTTCAACAAAAAATGCATTTGAAATTTGCCGAAAATGTACGTCACTGAAAACAGCTCTGACGTCAACTGTTATGTTTTTGGCGATGTTTCGATCTATCCTGTAATGCACTTTTTAAAATAGTAAACCTTACAATTTCTACGAAACCTCATTAAAAGAAGAAGACAATATTATTTGTAACCTGTTCATATCAAGAAAGTTAAACATCTTGTTCCAAGTTTGGTTGTTAGTTAAAATACACACACACTCGAGCGCGTATGAGCAATTGCAGAACTATTGACTGTTGGATCTGATCGGAATAGTCGAGTGAAATCGTTCAACGTTTGAAGAAATTAACTGGAATGAACATGACATGTTTCTGTGAAATAGCATAACTTTTTTAAGAGTTTGATATGGATGAAAGCACGTTTCACAGTTTCAAAAGCGATACTACGAAATGACACGCCAAGAACAAAAAAAAAGCCAACCGTGACGTCATCTGTTATGCTAAGAGAGGTTTAACAGGAGTGACGTATCATTGACATTAAAGATGAATTTTAAAAATAAATACATCTTTAAAACCAGAAATACTTGAGTTTTAGAGGTTTTTTAATATGCTTAATCGAATAAATATGTTTGTGGAAAACGCTGTAATTGTCCATTACCTGAGGAAATATAAGGTACAGCAAGTAATGCAGACTTCATATTTAATAGTTCTTAGTACATGTCGAACGTCGTAACAAGATATTTCAGAAAATCGCGTACGCCGCTTATGGTAACTCATTTTGGGTTGTTTCACGGAGGATCTGGCAATAGCTCTGCGGTTTTGTTTTCATGCCTCTCGAATTACTTTGGTTGATGGCCCGTCCGTGGCCGAGTGGTTAAGGCATCAGCCTAGAGGTTCAACCTTCTCAAGGGTGCGGGGGTTCGAATCCCACTTACTGCCAGTCATCCTATAAACCGGATCTGTGCTGGAAATAGTAGAAAATCCTCATCACGGATGGGCCCGAGTACACAGGGACAGACGTGCTCGTTAAATCTGTGGAGTCCAAAGTCCCGACGGCGTTAGCGTACGATGTCGCTTGAAGTTCCGTTGGGTGCCCGCTCAGGTGTCGACCTGTTATTTTAGTTATTTTTTAAAATTACAACTTCTTGCTGTGGGCTGTTTTAATCATTTATCAAGGAAAACTTGCATTGAAAGAAGTCTGAATTAAAAAAAATTAACAACTAAAATATTCCTCTTCGAAAACTTACTCCCGAGTACCAAAACAACAGCAATTCGAGAGACATGAAAACAAAACCGCAGAGCTATTGTCAGATCCTCCGTGAAGAAGCCCCATTCTAATAAATTACAACTATCATGAAAATAACTTCTCATATTTGTCATAAAAAGAGTTTAGTTTTGGGCATCACAAGGTTGAAATAACTGTTGCGGATTAAGTAACACAAACGTTAAATTCTTTGTTTCAAGTGGCTAAAATTGGAATAAAAACGAAGTCGTGGGCGCTTTTGAATATTTCAGTAACCGGGAGAGAGTCGGTGTTTACCGACTTCCGTGGAAGTCATTTGCAGGTTTATTGTTATTTCAAAGAAACTATTCATTTATGTTAGGAAAATATACTAAAAAATCCCAGAAATTTCGTTGTTGCGTCCGTTGGGTTTCAGCTCATCACTGCTAAAAATTAAGCACTTTGTTTCACCAAAAATATGGTTCCTAGTAGCTGCAACGGCCTGTGTGGTGAAACGTTAAACCATATTTTTCTTATTTGCTTGAACCATTTCTCAGGTTTTTGTTTCAAAATCCAGAAAAATGGTTCAACCAAACACTGAAAAAAAGGTGAAACATTTCACCACACAGCCGTTGCAGCTGCTAGGAACCAATATCATTGTGAAATCAAGCACAAAATTTTTAACAGTGATGTGTAGTGCTTGTAATTTGACCTGGGTTCTCAATTATGAGGCTTGAGTTGATTATGTTACAGTCAATATATTATAGTTAAATTAGTTTGAATTATCGTCGTACTAGAGCTACACGAGGGCTATTGACAACGGGCGTCCTCATTTAGAACCACAGCCAAGTCGACACCTGAGTAGGCACCCAACACAACCATTACACATCATACGCAGAATTGGGATTTTTTTTAGCATATTTAACGTGTACCTCCTCTTCACGGGGTATTATTCGTTTGACATTTTTGGCTGCACGAGCCGTTTATATGTCGGCAGTTATTTTGGCGATGCCCGGACCCGAGGACCTTTCGCATGCAATGTGAAAGCCTTAATGCACTGGGCTCCCCAGCCCTCCCTCAGTTGATTGAGTTACAGAGTGAGTTAATTTAGAGCCCTTGGTCAATTCAAAATATGACGGTCCTATCAAATTTATAGTTATTTATGCAACTAGTATGTGAAAAGGCTTTTTTAAACGAGTTGAATAAATAATTTCATGAGCGAGGTACGAGCGAGTGAAATAAATTCACGAGTTTAAAAAGGGCTATTTTCAACGTGTTGCCATACACTATTTTTTATAATAGCGTGCAAAAAAAGTATTTATTGAATTGGCATTTATTGATTGGCTTATTCATTATTTTATTATCACGTTCAAATGATTTGAAGGTGATTATTTATATTAATGATTATTTTAAAATCACGTGCAAAAAGTATTTCTTAGATTGGCATTGGAAATAAGACGCCAAAGAATGAATCACGTTCAAATAAAGCATTTTACACCAATCACAAAGTCGCCGAATAAAATATCACGCTCAAATAAAGAATTTTACTCCAATCAGATGCTCTTATTTACTTTGTCGCACTAGAGCGTAAAAGTAACTTTGAAACACGATTTCGTTAAAGGCATCACTTTTGTCACGATTATTGATTTGAAAAAGTTAGTTTTTTTGCACGATTTTATAAAAACAGTTTTATTCTGCCTCCATTTAAACACGACCGTTTAGGTCTACAATGTTTATCAAAGTTAAGTGAAGTAATAGTTGAATGCAATTCATTGAACACATACCTTATTAAATCTTGTTTGAAGTTTGTTTTTATGTCTGCTCTGCAGCCACTTACATACGTAAAAATTTCTCTTCAATTTAACATTAAAGGACACACACCCGTTTCAATATAAATAAATATAACTTCCATACTCTTCAAATCAATAATAATTTAACTGTGAGTTGATGTGTATTCGAAATCGCTTCAATAATTTAATCGTTTCCGGCTGCCTATTTCTAGCCTCCTTTATGAGCTAAAAAACCGCTTCAATGTCATCATTGTTTTGAATTGTAGCGTTGCCAGAATCATACATGCCTATAACGATGCGCTATCATTTCAACAGATGGGTTGAATGGAAGTTACACTTAAGCTGCATATATTGTTCTATTAACGGTAATGGGTGTGAATTATCGTCGCACTAGAGCTACACCGAGATCCCATAGACGGATATTTGCTAGCAAAAATAAAGAATCAACTTAATTACGGGGTTCTCCGAGTACACTGGGACAGAAATGCTCATTAAATCTGTGGAGTCCAAAGTTCCAACGGCGTCAGCGTACGATGTAGATCGAAGTCCAGGTGGGTGCCAGCTCGGGTGTTGACGTCATTACTTGACCGCGGTTCTAAATTCATAATTCGAGGCTTAATTGGCTGTGTTAAAGCTCCTAAAGGAGGCTAGAAATAGGTAGCCGGTTGCCATTAGATTACTAAATGAGTAGTTTTGTTAAGGGGCCGTAGTGAGCCTAGTGGTCAGCGTCTCGGTCTCGGGTCGGAAGGTCCTGCGGTCGAGTCCCGGTACCACTGAATACCTACCGAGTATATGCGGAATACGTGCTCGTTAAATCTGTTGGGTCCGAAAGTCCTGTGGTCGGTCATTGCGCAGTTTACCACGCTTACAGGTCCCTGGAGACTATTTCCCTCCCCTTCAGGGACATGTCTACATTGTGGAGGTGGCGATAGATGGCAGCATCTGTCTAGTGTGTGTGTGTATGTCGTGTCCGTCCTTCTTGACGAAGGTTTATAAGCGGGTGACCAAGCACACAAGCCTGAAAATATATGTCTGCCAACCAAGTAGCCAAAGTATTATTTTATTTTTTTGACTATCGGAAAGTTGAGTTGACTTCAAATACCGTCTCAATAGAGCTATATTTTCAGGACACAGTGTGGAGACTTTGAAGAATATTCAACGACCACTCGCACTACACGGGGTATTATTTTCCGGTCTGCTTAGTTGCACAAACCGTCATGGGAACTTATGCATACAAGACAAGTGTCTTAACGACTGGGCTCCATAGCCCAAAACGAGAGAAATGGCAACAGCATAGATATCATAGTTAAAGTATTAGATTGGCAGATCACGTGACCTCCAACGCTAACGACGGGACGCGCATGGAGGCCAAATAAGAGGGCAAAATGGCCAGTGTTGCTGCCACTTTAAGGAGAAAAATACTACGAAAAAATACCATTTAATTCTAAAATTACAAAAAAAATATCGTAAAAATACTAGCTGCATTTTAGAATCTTTTTAGTGACTTGAAATCCTTTTGTAGTATTTTTTTTTGTAAATTTAGAATTAAATGGTATTTTTTCGTAGTATTTTTCTCCTTAAAGAGGCAGAAACACTGGCCATTTTGCCCTCTTATTTGGCATAAATGCGCGTCCCGTCGTTAGCGTTGGAGGTCACGTGATCTGCCAATCTAATACTTTAACTATGATATCTATGGGCAACTGTTAGTTGTTTCAATTCCCGAACAGCAATCTCCCCCAATTCTAAAGAAACTGTTAAAATAACTGAAGCTTCACGGACGCCAAATTACTCTGATAAATAAAAATCATCTGGTTAAGAAATACTATGACTTTTAATGACAAACACGAACAACAGCAACAAACAATTCAGAAAAAAACTACGTTAACAAACAATTGAATTTCTTCTTTACTTAAAGATGAAATACATATTTTCTTGTTGCAAAGATTCTAACGAACTTTTTGCAAAACTAAAAACTTATCTAAACTTTACTATTTCAGAAACATTGACCGTCAAAACGTAAATGAAGCCGGAAAAATACGGAAATAATGGCGGAAACATTTTCAACGAAATTCGTAATATGGACGGCCTCTTCGATACATTAATGAAAATAAATGAATTAACGTTCAGCGAGCTGTCAAGAGAGTTAAAAATTTCTGCCAAGAAAATGGCAGTAAACGTTAATCGTTTAAACCGAGTTTTAAATCCTCAATTTCTCAATTATAAGCCTTTGTGGTAGAGCCAAGAAGAATTATCCGAACAAAGCTTAAAAATTTCTTTTCATGGATTCTCCCTCGAGCCAATTAGTTATTTCAAAATTAATTGCCCAGTGAAAAACGTTCCAGTGGTTCTGGAATGTGTTCTTTCTGAGTTCTGCTATTTGTTATCAAACACTTATTTGACGGAAACAATTAGATTAGAAGGGAATGTTGCGAGCTAACTAGAATACAAGCGATATACTGTCATTTTTTTAAATTGTTTATATATTTTTTTAAAGTTAGCTAAATAGTTAAGTAAACAGCAGTAAATAGTTAAGTTATTAGTATATTGTAAAAATAAAACATCTAGCAATAGAGCTTAATAACCCTCTGGGGTTGGGGAGCCCAGTCGGTTAGGGATTCGCCTAGCATGCGGAAGGTCCCAGGTTCGGGTCCGGGCATCGCCAAAATAACTGCCGACCTATAAACGGCCGTGCAGCCACAAATGTCCGACGAATAATACCCCGTGTGGAGGGAGTGCAAGTTAAATATCCTTCAAAGTCCTAACGCTGCGTACTATGTCGCCCTTAACGGTTGCGTTGGGTGCCTACTCAGGTGACGGCTCGTCACTTGACTGTGGTTCTAAAATACGACGCATGTCGTGTAGCTCTAGTGCGACGATAATTAAA